>BMAO01034349.1:0-17812 GCA_019973975.1 Trichonephila clavata | reverse complement strand
GTGATTTATGATGATCCGATATTATGAAAGTACACTACAGAGTATCCCCCCAGTGACGAAGGGAACGGCATGAAAATATATACAAAAATAAAGCACTGCAAAATACATAAATTGCGCACACAACACACACAAAATAATTATTTATGCACAATACGATTAGAGATATAAATTATACTAAGAAAAAATTTGAATTAGTAAGTCAATCTTTTAGGAAAATGTACATGTCTACCAGAACGTGTGGTTCTAGTATTTTTATCAACAACAGTTTTATCTTCAATTTGTTGCTTAGTGAGAGGTGGTGCGAAATCTGAACATTCCTTTTGTGAATTAAAGTCTTCTGAAAATTCAAAAGAATCCGATATGATGATTAATGGTGATTTATGATGATCCGATATTATGAAAGTACACTACACATCTTTGATATGTTTGATAAGAGCTTTTTAAATTTTAATATAAAAAAAACAAATTCATTACAAATTGTATAATTTTAAATGATACTTATGTATTAATGTCTCTTCACCAAAATTGACACTATGCGAATCACGCTGTTTTCTGCCATAATTTGACTGATTTCTTTTTCTGTGTGAAACACAAATATCTTTTTTTTTTGTTTTGAGAAGATGCGATTAATGTGGCATCAATTTTGCTGCAGTGAGGCCAATACATAAGTTCCATAGATACACACAAATGTATCCACCATAAAATCTGGTGTATAACATGCTCTTTTAACACCAAAAATAATATCGAAATTTGCAGATGCACGTTATACATTGGGTATGGAAATAAGAGCTTTAAAATTTAAAAAAAAAGTTTGAGTGTATCAAAATATGTTTATTTGAAAGAAATGGCTCTCTGTATGAAAGTTTAAAAGGTTGTAGTTCTAGGAGTATACTATTTTTTCTAAAGCTTTTGGGATAACATCTGGAATAAATGACCTCAAAACATAAGAGCATTGTACATGTACATTTCAGGATTCCTTGTAAAAAGGAGGTGCGTGTTATACGGCAAATATATGTAAAAATCAAAAAATCCAGCATGTGAAAATATGGGTGTATGTGCTATACGCCAGATTTATGGTATAATAAATATTCTTTTGTTAGTTCTTCAAAAAAATTTATAGATAATGATGGAAAACAGATAGTTCATAGACTTTTTTTAGAGGGTCAAATTATAAATTTTCATATATGTTTTGAAACCTTGTGTTAAGTACATATTTTACTTCATAATCTACTATGTGTTTAAAGTCTATATTTTGTTGTGTTCAGAGTGCATTTATATTGAATGCAATTTTAGTTGCATACCGTTCCTTTTATGTGTATCAAAATTTTTTAAATTATTTTTTTTATTTTGATGTGTGTATTTTTATATATAACTCATTTGAAATTTTTATGTATAAAATATTATGAATTTTGTTAATTTAAATATATATCATATCAATTTTATCTTTGCTTAAAGTATATTTTTTACTTTCTAAGCATGTGCTTTCATTTAACTCCATTCAGAAAGATTTTTTCCCTGTTTTTCAAAAATAGGAATATTTTTATGTTTATAATTTCTTTGTTCCATTTACATGAGAGAGAAAGAAATTAATAAAAATGTAGATATGAAATATAATATTTATTTTGAGAAATTATCAATCTGCTTATAAATCATGTATATTATAACAAACTATATGTACTTTTCCATTTTAACCTTACCATGTATTTTCGACACCAATTGAATTATTATTGAACCATCTTGGGTCTTTAGGAAAAAACAATTAGGAATCTACTCGTATATTTTGCATGTAATGATTCCAATCAACCATTGCATTAGGTTTTATGTCCAACAGCCATTCGTAAAATTCACTAGATGTCAATTTCTTGCATTATAAGTAAATAATTCATATGAAAGTAGCTCAACAAACTGTGTTTTTGTACAAATAGCTTCCTGTGCTAGAATGAAGACTAGATGGCTATTTTGTCTTCAAGTCACCTTTGATTTGAAAGAATGTTGCTTGTTTATCTTTTGGCAAATTCCAAGTTTTGATATCTACATTGTAAATTGATTTTTATTCAGTTTTTTATTATATCATACTTTGAAACTTGACAGGGTTTATCATTCAAGTAATGAGGATGACACCTGCATTGGCATCCTACCCTTCAAATTTTCTTGCCTGGATATCATCAGAAATTGGAGCTTTGACAGATTTAATTTTCACCTGCCATTCTATGTGTGTGTGTGTGGATCTTAAAGTAGCACCATGTTTCGACAACAGTGTTTACAAGTTTGCATTTCTGAACACTTGGTTATTGCATACACTCCACATTGTAGAAAAATATTATATGGTTTTTATGGAATAAGAACAAAAAGTGGGATTGTTCATGAGCAATGGTTAAAAATACAAGTTTTCACTGAAAGTGAAACTGAGCTAAATTGGCAAGACATTGCTCTAAGAAGATGAGCCAATTTAAAAAAAGAACACCAAAGAGGTGTTGTGATTACAATGAAAATTACTGAATTATATAGTGAGATTATCCGTGTTTGTTGGTAACCATTGTTGATACTAAAATTCTTATTTGTTTTTAAATTCTCATAATACTCTAAAAATCTGATCATGGTTTTCAATGTAGTGAGCTTTCCTACAATTAAATTCTGCATTTAATAATTTATTGAGTGAATCTTGTTTTGAACTCTTGAAATACCATATTATACACCCTTATAACATTTTATTGCAATGTAATAAATGTATTTGTGCGGAAAAATAAAATTGTCTCTTTTACAAATTATTTGCTTAAATTATTATTTTAATAATTTATCAATTCCATTTAATATTGTTTATATGAAATATGGGCTGTGTTATTAATATCAATTGGATATGCTGAAGTATTTAGACTGACTTGGAGTCTTGATGCCGTTAAAAAATCGCCATGTACAGGAGTTGATGCACATTAAATCTGCCGAGGATCAAAGCCTATGTTGTAATGTGGGAGTTTGGAGAATGTGGTGCCTGCTGAGGTGTCATCCTAGTCACTTGAACGAGGTTCAAAATTAAGAAATCTGTCCCTCGTGACCTTCTTATTGTTACTGAATGTGACATTAATAATCGAAGCAAAAAGAAGGCTGTTGGCGATTTACCTCATAATTGTAAACCATAGTCAAATGACGAGGATGACATATGGATTGCATTTACCTTTAGTTTCTGCTTTTCAGGTTCACAATGTCATTAAAAGGAGCAAAAATCAAGTCTAGATTGTCAACAATAGAGACTCATGGGGCTGTGAAAAAAAGTCACATTGAGCATTCTATAGACATAAAGGACCCAGCGTATGAGAGATTTTAAACATATAAAGTATATCTTTTATTAAAAATTATAGCTCAAATTTAAACGTGATTTTCGATATTTTCGCACTCTCCCATAACATTCAAAAAGGATTTCAGGTGTAGAGTTGTAATATTTTTATATGTGTATTGTGTGTTAGTGGTTACTCTATGAATCTCTCAATTTTATTAATGTGGTCAACACAGGTAATTTGTAATAACACAAAATAAAAGAATTACTAATTGAAAATTTTTAGGAATTTGTTTAATTTTAAGAATATTCGATGCACACAGAATAAAGGCATTCCAATAAAAATGTAGGTTCTATTTTGTACCCATATCTCAAAGTCTAAAAATACTTGAAATTACAATGAGGCATTGTATCCTTGTTTCCATAATTTTCTACTACTGTTTTCGGTATTACTTAACTTTGTACTCATAGATGGCGCCATGGAATTAATTTTTGCTAAGAGCCGGAATAAAAAAAAACGGAAATAGAGTCTAAATGCATATTATTTTATGGGAAACGATACTTCGTTACATGAATCATGCCGCCGTTAATTTCTTCTAAAATTCGAATTCATCTTTTGTCGAATAGAACTGGCGTATCAGAAAACTGCAACAACCCTTTATTAAAATCAGGAACCAATGGCATGTATTTGTTTAATTCTCACTTCCGTAAGCGGTAGTTGGGTATTAGCCTTGACCAATTTCGCCAAATCAAAAACCTTCGTTAAATGCCGTGACTGAAGGAGTGAAAGTTAATTTTCGTCGCACTATGAAGCTGCACGAGGACTATTGGGAACGCACCTCGTAATTTTGAACCATGGTCAAGTAACGAGGTCGACATTTGAGCTAGTCCCACCCTCTCCTAACTTCCATAACAATAGGAGGACATTTGAGCATTTTTAACGTGCACTCGGCTAGTCTTCAGCGGTACTTGGCTCGAACTCATGACACGCCAGCCACTAGTTCGTTTCCTTGACCACAAGGCTTCCACGGCCCCAAATGCTGCTACCTACAAACAATGATGAGGAAAAAAAAAGGTCTTACGCATGTCGAGAGAACTAAGAAACCTCGTTTATGTGGTACCTTATTTTTTTCGGTCATTATTTGCGAAAAATAATTAAAGTGTAGGATTTGTCTTCTGAATAGCAAAAAGGTAGTGGCGTAACGGAAAATGATTGCCCCCCCCCCCTGCAAGGTCAGGTCTTGGGCCCCAAGTTGGATATTTATATATACGCTTTTGCTAGAAAAAGTCTGCGCTCACCTACTACTGCTTACATAAACAACAACAAAAATTTAAAAACCAGAATTTGAAAAAAGATTTTTTTTATAAATTATATTTCATTTAATTCGTTCCAGTATTGAGAATAACAAAATCAAACTCGGTTTGCTTTCAGAGTTTTTAAAATAAAGACAGGTTTGTAGCGATACAAACAAAAATCAAGTCAAAAAAAATCTGCATTCACTTTTAGTAGTAACTATAAACATTATTTAAAAAGGATTATGAGTTATTTAATAGCTGTTTGGATAGCCCTGTCTTTTGAAAACTTCTTGAAATCGTTTCGGTATTGAATTAACAAGTTTAGAGGTTTCTTCGGAGCTTATCTTCTCTCATTCGTCCATAAGAACACTTATCAGCATATCCTTGCTAGAGATATGTGTTGACGAATCCTATACTCCAGAAAATCCCGTTCTATAGGATTCAGACCAGGTGACTGCTGGGGCCTGTACAGTTGATTTGGGACATTATACAGGAGCCAAAGCTTCACAATCTCAGTGGTATGCTTAGGATCGTTGTCGTGTGGAAAACGAAGCGACAATCCTAGGCCGAGTTTCGTGGCATTTTTCTTTAAATTGTTTTTACGACATCGAGATAATCATATTTGTTCATAATTGATTCGACATACTCCAACTTTCCAACACCATTACACGCCATGCACCCCCACACCATAACACCACTGCCACCGTGCTTTACCGTAGGTGCTAAACTAGTTGTCTAGTAGTCTTTACTAGTTGGTATTATCGTCATCAAATAGGAGTATGTTCTTTTCAGGTAGTCACCACGTCTCCCTCCATTTAAAAAAAAGGCATTTCTTGTTGAATTTTTGATGACAGTGTCTCAAATCTAATCGACTGCATTGGTGCACATTCCTCTTTGATAACTTTATTTAGTTCTTCTGCTACAATTAATCGTTTTTGTATATAAATTGATCCAGTTATTGAATCAGAATGTGAATCAATTTCAAGTGTTACCTCATTTTAAATTGAAGATCCAGTTGCATGAGCTGTTAGTAATGCAATGCGTTTTTAAGGGTCTTAGGTCTTCCAAGCAGGTCCGCTATTATTTCACGGCGTTTAATTGAAGAAGGAATTGTGACAAAATCAATTCTTGTGTTGTAGCTTATATTATTGTGTAAGTATTGTAGTGAGCCACTTTGATCTTTGCGACGTTCTCCTGTACAAAGTGCATATATTTTTTTACATATAGCACTTATAATGGCGCAAAAAAATTATGCGTACATATTTCATAAACAGAATATAAATTTTTAAAGAATTAAATTCTTAGAAAATTTTTAAGAGAACAATTTTTTTAAACACAATTCAGACTAAAATTAAATCCCAGAATTAGTTATTTTAATCCCAGGATTTCGGGATTGGAAAAAAAATTCCGGGACCCTGGGGCTGAAAACCCTACTAGATATCTTCCAAAAATTCTAAATGTCTCTGTCCAAGTAAGCTGACATCGCACATCCTGAGGGTGGGAGAAATGTCTGTTTTCTGACCCCACTCGCGATGGGGAGAAAGTTACAGAAAAAAATAAGAGAAAACATATCAAATTTCATGGTTTAACATACACACCCGTCTCGAACCCTTCAAGGTTCAACACTTAAAAAAACTAACATTAAACGCATACAGTACAAAAAAAGTAAATAAGATACATTAAATGTAATACCAGATTCACAACACTTTGAAAAAAAAAGTTTCAAAATATAATTCAAACAAAAATTAAATCCCGGGATTAGTTATTTTAATCCGGGATTTGAAAAGACCACCGGGATTTTGGGATCAAGGGTCAGCAAACCCTACCAAGTATATCGTACTTTGTTTTTCTCTGATTGTGAGTTTAGATCATAGGTTCTCAACGTGGGCGATAACGCGCCCTTGGGGGCGTTTAAGGTTTTCAGGGGGGGGGCAGTAAAAGACCCAGTGAAAATTAGGGGGCGTTGAGATAGCACGAAGGGGCTTGGTTAGATTAACCAACTTTAGTCTAAAAAATATTTAAAAAACACGCCGATTATGTACTAACAAAAGTAAACATTAATACTGTTTACCTTATGTTGATTGTATGTATTTAAATCATTTCTATATCACATGTACGATAATTCACATATTTCGATAGTTCGGGAAGTGGATGAAAAACTTGAAGATTACATTACATTCAGACCTACATTAAAGTGAATGATATAGTGCATTTTACTTTCTGTAATGCACGTGTTCTCTTTGTCTGTGAGCAGTAGGAAAAGTGTTTCGTCCACTGCATTTCATTACATATATTATTTAAAAAATAAATATTTTAACCAGGAATTAAAGTGTGATTCTATAAAGACTTAAACTGTCAATTTATATTCATTTTGAAAGCAACAGTTTATTATGAATTACTTCGTATCATCAAAACCCCTGCCTGTCTTTATAACAGGTAAGCTAAAACTTTTATACCAGTTTTTTAAATGAAGAAGAAATTCAGTAGCGTTTCAATTCCAACACTCTATCCTTTCTATGACTAAAATATATAATATTACACATTTGAATATATTTGTGGCATAGAGTGAATATTCGTAAAAAAATTCCAAATTTCTTGCGGATATTAATTGGGTGAAGAAAAAACATTGGGTTTATGCAAAACTTTTCAGTCGACTACGTCTTGCGTGAAACACCGGCGCATGTCGGAACGCGGAGAAACCGATTCACGCAGCATAGGCAGTTCAGACAAGTTTCGTGCAACTGCTGTGCGAAGGAACGTTGTTAACCATCAAACAAGGTGAATGATGGCACAAAGACGCCAATTGGACATGTTTACGAAAGGAAGAATCGTTGGAATGCTGGAATCCGCATGATCACAAACCGAAGTGTCTCGAATTCTGAATATGCACCAGTCTGTGATCTCAAGACTGTGGCAGAGGTTTCAAAGAACGGGAGATGTTACCCGACAACCAGTATTAGGTCGACCAAAAGTCACAACCCCTCGCCAAGACCGATATCTGGTAATAAGTGCACGACGTCAGAGGGGCAGTACTGCCAGAGCACTGGGTTCGGCGCTCACAGTCGCCACAGGAATTCGAATTTCGAGACTAACTGTTTACCGGAGACTCAATCATGCTGCAGCATGATTGAGTCTCCGGTAAACAGTTAGCCTGTATGCCAGAAAACCAGCAGTTAGCATTCCTCTCACGTCTGTGCATAAATGCGCTCGTTTGAACTGGAGTTTGAAACATCAACATTGGAGTGTGGGAGAGTGGGCCAATGTGACGTTCAGTGACGAGTCCCGGTTTAGTCTGCGTAGTGTTTCTCGGCGGGTAACGATATGGAAAGAACGTGGAACACGTTTTGAACCAAGAAACATAACGGAAAAACATCATTTTCCGTCAAGGGGAGTAATGGTATGGGCAGGCATCATGCTGGACGGCCGCACAGACCTCCATTTCTTTGACACGGGGTCTGTGACTGCTCAAAGATACAGAGACGTTCTTGAGCCATATGTTTGCTTGTTTCGAGGTGCTGTCGGTCCTGACTTCATATTCATGGATGATAACGCGCCATGTCACCGAGCGGTGCCGATTGATGCCTTCCTTGAAAACGAAAACATCCAGCGCATGCCGTGGGCTGCGTACTCCCCTGATATAAATCCTATCGAGCATGTATGGGATATGCTCGGGAGACAAATTGCAGCCTTTTCGCACCCACCAAGCTCCGTTACAGAACTGAAGAGAGCTCTCCAAGAAGCTTGGAATCGTTTGAGCCCACAACTCATTCATCATCTCATAGCAAGTATGGTAAAATCGTTATGCAGCATGCCTGGCTGTCAGAGGTGACCACAAGCCTTATTAAACTGCAGCATCAGTATTTTATTTAATGTTTTCTTTCATTTTTTCTTTAAAGTGTGAATTCTTCTATGCTCAGTTTTCTTTTAAACTGCTACTTTGGATAATAAAATTATTATCTTTCTTTTGATTTGCTTCCTTATTTTATAACCATTTTACACTTGCATACCACGTTTTCCACCATTCTGATTTATAGTTCCTTCTTTATTCACATAATTATCAATTATGCTTAACTTTTGAACACCAGTGTACCTTTACATATCACGTAAAAATATTTAACATTAAACTTATAGCTGAATACAAAATCAACCGGGGTCTGAGTAACGAAGTGAAAAATGTATAACATTAGAGAGTACTTACAATATTTATTAAAATGGGAAATCTAAGGACAGATAACCTGGAAATTTAAAAAAAGAAAAGAAAAGAACACTAAGAAAGAAACGAACACTGTAAAATAATATTTTAGATTAGAAATTCTTACGAAAGAAAAAAGGTATCACTTACTTTATTTTTCGTTTCTGAATCCCAATATGAGTTTGACCTAAAGTTCGATTATGTTTCTGCATAAATACTGCAACTTTGTATAAGGGGATTTTTTTTTTGTATGATGGGAAACTGATTACATGATAAAAGAAATAAAAAACTGATACATTCCATTATGCTTCATTTGACTGAATGCTCATAAATCTAGAACAAAAAATCATTTAAAAACGTCATTCAAAATAATATAATAATTGGATATCTTTGATACAATAACCAAATCAAAATTTTTTTTTTTATTTGCTGTATTCTTTGCGGCGAGAGATACTTTTCTTTAGTTCGTTTTCCTTTTAAACCTAAATTACTAACAAATAAAATAAAAGTCAAACGGGGAATCAGATAAAATGCTAGAAAGATATAAAAATTCATTACTGTTTATTTGAGTATACTTTACATTAGCTGTAGGGAGAAAAAAAACACAGATTTACTTTTTACGAAGTAGCAATGTAACTTATTGGCTTCTTTAGTCCCCTTCCCACCCCCTCAGGCTCACCTTCTTAGTGAGTACGGTGTCACATCCGAGGTGCCTAGTGATCTTTTCCTTTTCCACGGTTTACTGTCTTTGTAAACACGGCTTCACGAACCGGTACCCAGTGATCCTTCTCTATTTTCGACCTCTTTCTTGTCATTCAATTCATTCTTTTTTCTTCCCGTCTAGACCACAGATATAAAACAAATGTTGGCGCAGTATACCGAAATCGCTCTTGCGCCAATTAAACCCAAAATCACTCACTCACTCACTCACCAATACAAGTCGTAAATAACGTACATCTGTTAAGATTTTTTCAAGTAAAATAGTATAACGATACTTGGAAAAGCATAGACGTTAGATAGCCAAATGGAAAATCGCTTAAAAATTCGATTTCAAAAAAATGTAAAGCGAATTTTCAGAAAATCTACAAAAATGGCGTTAGCCAGGCTTTGGGACTCCATGAAGCCTTGGGCCTCCTCCCCGAAGTGCGGGGGTGTACGTTACGCCACTGCAAAAAGGGGAGTATTTTTGAAGTGCGTCAATTTAATAACAGGCAATCAGTCACCTATACAATGCAGTTGTTAAATGTTAATTTATTCAATGGTTTATTTTTGGTGAAAATAATGAAATTGAAATGAATTACATGATTTCTAAACTACAATACCAATTTCCACAAAAAGGGATAAATGTCATCCGAAACTAGGAAACAGTAAAATTCTACAATAAAATTCCCTCAAAAATGTTGTACTCAAAGGCCTACCCTGAAATACAATAATTCATGTGACAAAATATCAAGTGCATTACACTCAATTATTTTCCATATGAATGGGAAAAACTCACATAATAATTATACCCAAATTAAGCAAATATATCCTATGTTTTCCGACAAATCTAGACCGATTAGCCTCATCATTTCTGCAGAAAAATGTATTTTTGAGTAGATTCCAGAGCTATATATACTTAGAAGTGCAATGCACATTTTGATACCTATCCACTAGCACGGCTTTCAAAAAAAATGTCTCCGCACCCAATTTTGTGCAGCGACAGAACCTTGTTCAAACGTTGAAACTATTTGTAGAAAACTTTCACATTCTTTCCTCACCCCCCCCCTCCCATCTGCTGACACGTTTTTCCTCTCTTCGATCTGGTTCTTCAAAGAGCGCATGCGCTCTCATACCGACTACATCTGTCAATCATTTCTAAACCACACCCCGTTGCTATAGTAACGATAGGTTTCCAGAAAAAAGGCTTCATCTTTATGACGTCATCCGAGTTGCAAACAACGCCATCTGTTGGATAAAGCAGATTTGTGAAATTTCGACGACGCTCTTAAGCAATGAAATGTAATCTAAAAAATTAAGATCGAAATTTATGGGTGTGCGCGTTATACCCCGCGTATAAAAATGAGAGTTACAAAAATAAAGAGATCAGCATAAGAAATTTAGACATTGACATTCATCGAAATATTGTTTTTTGAAAGAAATGGAAGTAGGCCACTTTTTCAAAAGCATGGGATGATATCTCGAATAAATAACTTCAAAACATAAGAGTATTGCCCACGTACTTTTCAGGTTTCTTCGTAAAATGAGGGATTGTGCGTTATACGGTGAATATGCCTAAAAATCACAAAAAAAGGTGCACGTTGTACACCGGTGAGCGTTATACACCGAATTTTACGGTAGTTATTTATGCAAATAATCTTTTGTGCAAAATCTTTGCCAATTTATTGGCCGATGAACAATATTTTAACAAATATTTTCATGCAGTGGCGTAACGGAAAATGATTGGGCCCCCCACCCCAAGTCAGATCTTGAAGCATATATATATATATATATATATATATTTAACTTCATTACTAAATTAGCAATTAAATACACTTTTCCTATTGAAGCTTTTAATGAATTTAAATGCAATGTTTTAAAAGAGTTACTGAATATAATAACTATAAAACTGATTGTGGATTAATTTACAAAAATCTTAAGCATCATATTGTAGAACTACAAAAGAATTTCATTATTGTTTATGTTGATAAAGTTCCGGGTAATTATGCAATTATTTGCAAATGGTTGTATGCTGATATGCTTAATAGACATTTTCATAATAATAATGCTTTTAAAAAATCTAATTCTAGCAATAGAGAAATTTTTAATCGAATTTCTGCTTTTTATAAAAAATTAGATTTACGCATTTCAGATATTAAATTCCCTCATATTTTCTTAACTCCAAAATTTCATAAAAATCCTATTAAATTTAGGACTATAACAAACGGCTTTAAAACTTATATTACACTTCCGGGTAGAAAGCTACAAAAGGTTATTCAATCCACATTAGACAGTATTGATAATTCGATTATAGTTAAGAATAGCTTGGATATCATTAAGTACATGCAAGATAAAAAAATTACTTCTATTCACACCTATGACTTTGAAGATTTATTTAATTCCATAGATATTGGGGATATGGTTAAAATTCTCAAAATAGCCTATAACAAATATTCTTTGAATAAAATAATTAAGTATGATAAATATCTTTCAATTATTCATCTAGTACTATATAAAAATTATATTTTTCACAATAACTCTTATTATCAGCAAATTAAAGGTTTTCCACAAGGAGGACCTGCGAGTAACTGTTTAGCCAATATTTATCTGCACTTTTATGAATATGATAACATTAGTATAGATTCTTGTTACTTTTTTAGATTCATAGATGACTTAATCATCTTTAGTAATATAGTAAATTTTGTTCCTAGTTTTAAATATTATCCTCTATATCTGAAATTATTAAAAACCAATTATAATAATGACTTTGCAAACTTTTTAGACCTACAATTAATTGTTAAGAATAATATACTAATTAGTAATATTTTTGATAAAAGAGACTCTTTTGATTTTAACATTATTAAAATGCCTTTTTGGGAAAGTAACCTACATCTCTCTCTCTCTCTATCTATTTTTAGAAATATCATCTTAAATTTTATAAAAAGAAATAACGATTTAGTCACAGATAATGATGTTAAGCAAAATAATTTTAAGCTGTTCCGCAATAGTTGCTTGGAATACAACTATCCAAGTAACTTCATTTTTAAATATATGTCTAAATTATCTCTCTAATTCTCCTTTTCAAAGTTTAAGTATTCTTCTTTGTTTTCTTCTCTTTCTGTTTTTTATTATTTTCAATTTGTTTTAGTTTGCTTTGTTTAATTACAAAAAAACTATCCAGGTGGCGCCACTAATTTTTGCATCTGGCTTTATCAACTTAACACGTCATTTTTAACGATCATTTAGCGTATTGTTCTCGTACGTACAGTTTTTCCCGCTCTCCGGTTATTTGCATTTTTTCATGTAAGTTTTTGCTTCATTATTCCTTTTCAAAATTATTATTATTTGTATTTTGTTAGGATTCATTTCCTTTCATATTTTCTATTATTTTTATTTTATTTTTCTTTTGGTTGCAAATTACACGTGGTTGGTTTTAGGCCTAACTTTTCAATATTCGTGTGTTTTTCTGTTATGTATAAAATTTCTGCTGAACAGGGGAAGGTAGGATCCATAAAATATATTTAACCCTAATTTTGCTGGTCCTAATTCAGCAACAGCTTTAGAAATCATAACAGGTCTTCATTTTAGTCTATTGACTCTTTTGGCTTCTTACATTTTAAAGTTCTAATTCTGTTCCATGTTATACATACGCTTAGTTAATTCTTCTATAATAGACTCTTCCATTATTTTTAAAGTGTGTTTCTTTAAATCTGGTTTGAATCTTCTAGGTTTTGTTAGTGATATTATTTTGTATTATCAATTTTATTATGCCATGTATTTCTTTCATATTTTATGTTACTATATATATATATATATATATATATATATATATATATATATATATATAAAGGAGAAAAGCGACTCACTCACTGACTGACTGACTGACTGACTGACTGACTGACTGACTAATCACGAAATCTCTGGAACTATTCAACCTACAGACTGCAAATTTAGTAGACATGTTCCTCTGATAGAGTAGACATCAGCTAAGAAAGGATTTTCCGAAATTCGAAACGCAAGGGGCGTTACGGGGGGTTAAGGGCTTTAATAATAATTGTTTCCATGTTTAAACTACTTGATGTACAATCTTGAAATTGGGTAAGCGGATTCCTTTCAGAGAGTAGAGATCGCTACAAAATGAGTTTGCTGAAAATCGACCCCCAAGTGGCGTTGCAGGGGCTTAGGGGCGTTATAGATAATTATTTCCATTTTTAAACTATTTGACGCACTGTCTTTAAATTTGATATATATAGATTCCTTTCGTAGAATAATGATCAGTTACAAAACGGGTTTTGTGAAAACAGACTTCTAAGTGGCGTTGCGGGGATTAAGGGGCGTAATAGATAAATATATCCGTTTTTAAACTACTTCACCTACCTGCTTGAAAATTGGTAGGTAAGTTCTTTCCTGGAGTAAATATCCGCTACAAATGGGTTTTGGGAAAATTGACCCCCAAGGGGTGTTGCGGGGGCGGGGGTTTAAGGGGCGTTATAAATTCCTATTTTTAAGTTATTAGACGTACAATCTTGAAATTGGTAAGCGGATTCCTTTCAGGAGTAGAGATCCGCTACAAAATGAGTTTGCTGAAAATCGACCCCCAAGTGGCGTTGCAGGGGCTTAGGGGGTTATAGATAATTATATCCATTTTTAAACTATTTGACGCACTGTCTTTAAATTTGATATATATAGATTCCTTTCGTAGAATAATGATCAGTTACAAAACGGGTTTTGTGAAAACAGACTTCTAAGTGGCGTTGCGGGGGATTAAGGGGCGTAATAGATAAATATATCCGTTTTTAAACTACTTACCTACCTGCTTGAAAATTGGTAGGTAAGTTCTTTCCTGGAGTAAATATCCGCTACAAAATGGGTTTTGGGAAAATTGACCCCAAGGGGTGTTGCGGGGCGGGGGGTTTAAGGGGCGTTATAAATTCCTATTTTTAAGTTATTAGACGTACAGTCTTGAAACTTAGTAAGCAGATTCCTCTCATAGGGTAGAATACGCTAAAAATGGGTTTCGTGAAAATTGCCCCAAGTGGCGTTGAGGGGACTTAAGGGGCGTTATAGATAATTATTTCCATTTTTAAACTATTAGACGCACAGTCTTTATATTTGATAAAGAGATTTCTTTCATAGAGTAGAGATCAGCTATAAGAAGGTTTTGTGAAAACAGACCTCTAAGTGGCGTTGCAGGGGAATAAGTGGCGTAAGAGATAAATATTTTCGTTTTTAAACTATTTGACCTACCTGCTTGAAAATTGGTAGGAGTGTTTCTTTCATGGAGTAAATATCCGCTACAAAACGGGTTTGGAGAAAATTGACCCCCAAGGGGTGTTGCGGGGGTTAAGGGCAGATATAAATAATTATTTCTTTTTTTAAACTATTAGACTCACAGTCTTGAAATTTGGTTAGCAGATTCCTCTCATAGGATAGAAATACACTGCAAAATGTGTTTTGTGAAAATCGACCCCTAGTGGTGTTGCGGGGGTTCAAGGGGCGTTATTGATAATTTTTTTGCATTTTTAATTAATTGGACGCACAGTCTTCAAATTTTGCTAAGCAGATTCCTTTCATAGAGTGCAATTCCCCTACAAAATGGGTTTTGTGAAAACAGACCCAGAAGTGGCGTTGCGGGGCTCAAGTGGCGTTATAGACAATTACCCCATTTTTAAACTGTTAGACGTACAGTCTTGAAATTTGATAAGCAGATTCCTTTCGTAAAGTAGAGAACCGCTACAAAATGGGTTTCGCGAATATCAACTACTAAGTTTAATTTCGGGAGATTAAGAGGCGTAATCGATAAATATTTCCATTTTTAAACTACTTGATCATCCTGCTTGAAAATTGGTAGGCATGTTCTTTTCATGAAATAGAGTTCCTCTAACAAAGAGTAAAATGAAAATTGACCCCCAAAGATGTTTGCGAGGGGTCAAGAGGAGTTACAGAAAAAAATTCCTGTTTTTAATTGTTAGACCATATACTTGAAATTTGTTAAGCATGTTTCTTTTGTTGAATAGGGATCCACTAAGAATAAATTTTAAGCAAATCAAGTTCTGGGGGGTTGCAGGGGGTTACTGGGACGTATTGACAAAAAAAATTACTTTTTTCGAGCTACAAGGACTATAATAATGAAATTTGGTTTGCATTTTTCTTTTGTTGAATTGAAATCCGCTAAGAGCGGTTATTTTGGAAAACGGCTCTCAACGGGATTACGGGGATATTTATAGTAAAACTTTTGCTTTTTTCTGTTAGATTTAGACTTGAAATTTGGCTTGCATGTTCAATTTACGGAGTAGAGATCCACCGAAAATTGGTTTTGCGGGAATCCACTTGGTTTTTGAGTTACGAAAGAGCAAACATCATTCTATGCTTCAATTTTAGAGATTTTTAGAAAATACAAATTAGATGAGTTCTGCCCTTTTTTTTTATCAACAGGTGACAGTTACAGGTATAAGTATATTTTTCAATTCAATCGAATTCTTAATGCTAGGACTTAGATATCAATAATTTATACATATATATAAGCAGTAAAAATTTATAAAACATCATGAAATACCCAGCGAAGCGGGCGGGTAACAGCTCTAGTTCTATATATATAAAGGAGAAAAGCGACTCACTCACTGACTGACTGACTGACTAATCACGAAATCTCTGGAACTATTCAACCTACAGACTTGAAATTTGGTAGACATGTTCCTTTGATAGAGTAGACATCAGCTAAGAAAGGATTTTCCGAAATTCGAAACGCAAGGGGCGTTACGGGGGGTTAAGGGCTTTAATAATAATTGTTTCCATGTTTAAACTACTTGATGTACAATCTTGAAATTGGGTAAGCGGATTCCTTTCAGAGAGTAGAGATCCGCTACAAAATGAGTTTGCTGAAAATCGACCCCCAAGTGGCGTTGCAGGGGCTTAGGGGGCGTTATAGATAATTATTCCATTTTTAAACTATTTGACGCACTGTCTTTAAATTTGATATATAGATTCCTTTCGTAGAATAATGATCAGTTACAAAACGGGTTTTGTGAAAACAGACTTCTAAGTGGCGTTGCGGGGGATTAAGGGGCGTAATAGATAAATATATCCGTTTTTAAACTACTTCACCTACCTGCTTGAAAATTGGTAGGTAAGTTTCTTTCCTGGAGTAAATATCCGCTACAAAAGGGGTTTTGGGAAAATTGACCCCCAAGGGGTGTTGCGGGGGCGGGGGTTTAAGGGGCGTTATAAATTCCTATTTTTAAGTTATTAGACGTACAGTCTTGAAACTTAGTAAGCAGATTCCTCTCATAGGGTAGAGATACGCTAAAAATGGGTTTCGTGAAAATTGCCCCCAAGTGGCGTTGAGGGGACTTAAGGGGCGTTATAGATAATTATTTCCATTTTTAAACTATTAGACGCACAGTCTTTATATTTGATAAAGAGATTTCTTTCATAGAGTAGAGATCAGCTATAAGAAGGTTTTGTGAAAACAGACCTCTAAGTGGCGTTGCAGGGGAATAAGTGGCGTAAGAGATAAATATTTTCGTTTTTAAACTATTTGACCTACCTGCTTGAAAATTGGTAGGAATGTTTCTTTCATGGAGTAAATATCCGCTACAAAACGGGTTTGGAGAAAATTGACCCCCAAGGGGTGTTGCGGGGGGTTAAGGGCAGATATAAATAATTATTTCTTTTTTTAAACTATTAGACTCACAGTCTTGAAATTTGGTTAGCAGATTCCTCTCATAGGATAGAAATACACTGCAAAATGTGTTTTGTGAAAATCGACCCCTAGGTGGTGTTGCGGGGGTTCAAGGGCGTTATTGATAATTTTTTTGCATTTTTAATTAATTGGACGCACAGTCTTCAAATTTTGCTAAGCAGATTCCTTTCATAGAGTGCAATTCCCCTACAAAATGGTTTTGTGAAAACAGACCCAGAAGTGGCGTTGCGGTGGCTCAAGTGGCGTTATAGACAATTATCCCCATTTTTAAACTGTTAGACGTACAGTCTTGAAATTTGATAAGCAGATTCCTTTCGTAAAGTAGAGAACCGCTACAAAATGGGTTTCGCGAATATCAACTACCAAGTTTAATTTCGGGAGATTAAGAGGCGTAATCGATAAATATTTCCATTTTAAACTACTTGATCATCCTGCTTGAAAATTGGTAGGCATGTTCCTTTCATGAATAGAGTTCCTCTAACAAAGAGTAAAATGAAAATTGACCACCAAAGATGTTTGCGAGGGGTCAAGAGGAGTTACAGAAAAAAATTTCTGTTTTTAATTGTTAGACCCATATACTTGAAATTTGTTAAGCATGTTTCTTTTGTTGAATAGGGATCCACTAAGAATATATTTTAAGCAAATCAAGTCT
>BMAO01034348.1:0-87685 GCA_019973975.1 Trichonephila clavata | reverse complement strand
GTAGAAATACAAAAGGCACTACGAATGGCGGAAACTAAGGATCTGAAGTCCGCTTTAGTCTACGCGATCAAGTTTGAAGCGGCACAACAAGCATCGAGAAGGGATCGTCACTTTATCAGAGGTGCGGAGGTGAAACGAGATGAGGATCCTTTACTTAAAGTTATGACACAACTGTTAGAGGAGTTCCGGGGAAACAGAGGTCTGGAGAAGACAGGCAAATTTAAAAGAAACAACGCCCGTTGCTGGAAATGTGGAGCAGAAGCGCCATCTCCAAAGGCAATGCCAGGCTCGCCAAGATCAACGGCCTAGGAGCCTGTCGAGGAATAATACTCAGGAAAACTAGGTAGTGGCGGTCTCGCGGGGCGGAGTTGCAGAAATGAAAAGCCCCATTTTGAAGTGTTACAAATTTCATCAAGCAGCGAGAATGGACTGTTTATTGAAGCGAATGTAAATGGATTTCCGTGTCGAATGGTGTTGACACAGGCCAATGTCACCATTTTGCGCCAAGATTTAGCACAACAACTTGGCGTAAAAATTCTTCGGACACCGCCCTGCGTTACCCTTCAGACCGTGAAAGGGGATAAAATCCCCATTATTGTCAAGATGCATATAACAATTAAGTTTGGAAATGTGTTATATGGCCATACCGTGTTTGTAGCCGAAATCACCGACATTTTTATACTCGGTTTGGACTTCTTAACAAAACATAATTTGTAATTGACTTGAGAATAATGTGCTACGCTCAAATTCGGAAGATGTAGCGTTATCCAGTTAGGAGCTGTTGAAAGAGAACCGTGTCATCGAATAACAAAAATATTACTATTCCAGCTCGAATTGAGATGCTGTAAGAGGGGCCGCTGAGAAAAGTCAAAACTTTCGACATGGTCTAACTGAATTTCCGGACTCTGAAAATTTTCCAAAAGGAGTATTGGTTGCTTCCGCACTGGTAGATCTTTCGAAGGAAACTGTACCAGTCAGAGTTGTTAATCTAACTGGTAATTCCTAAAACAATCAGGAAAGGCGACGTATTAGCAACATGTGCTCCAGTCACCTGTATACAGAAACATCCCGAAATCATGTCGAAAAAGCTTCTAAAGAACTCGAACTGAATCTGTTGAAGCCCACTGAATTGAATGAGAACAGAAAAGTGTAGCATGGATGCTTATTGACGAATACGAGGAACTGTTTTCCACATCTGGTGACCGGAGAACGAATTGGCTCAACATCGAATTGAAACTGGGAATCACTCTCCTATTAAACAGAATCCCCGGAAGACTACCAATTGCTAAGACAACAGAAGTTAAAGATCTACTAAGGGACATGCAGGAACGAGATGTCATCGAGCCTTCGTCGAGTCCCCCTCCATCGTGTTAGCCCGAAAGAAAGATGGATCTACGAGATTTTGTGTAGACTATCGACGGCTCAATGATGTCACAAAAAAAGGACAGTTATCCACTTCCACGAATCGATGACACGTTAGACATTCTTAGCGGAAACAAGTGGTTCTCTACCTTGGATTTGAAAAGCGGTTATTGGCAAATAGAGATACATCCTGAAGACCGTGAAAAGACAGCATTCACGACAGAGGACAAGGACTTTGGCAGTTTAAGGTCATGCCGTTTGGTCTCTGTAATGCACCAGCTACTTCGAACGCCTCATGGAGACAGTGTTGAACGGACTCACTCCTGAAGCTTGCCTTGTTATTTACGACATCATCATTGTAGGGAAAAGTTTCGAGGAACACCTCAGCAACCTAAGGAGAGTATTTGAAAAATTGAAAGAGGCCAAATTGAAGCTAAACCCCTCCAAATGCAACTTATTCCGTCACGAGGTGAATTATCTGGGTCACATAATTTCTGCTGATGGTGTTAGAACTGATCCACAGAAAGTGTCAGCTGTAAAAGACTGGAGGCGCCCTAAAAATGTGCATGAGCTTAGAAGTTTTCTCGGTCTGTGCACATATTACAGAAGATTTGTTAAAGGATTTCTTCAATCGCGAGACCTCTCCACAGGCTGACTGAAAACAAACAGAAGTTCTTGTGGACAGACGAATGCGAGGAAGCATTTAATAGCTTGAAGGCGGCTCTAACATCGTCTCCATTCTAGTTTATCCGGATCCCGAAAAGCAATTCATTCTTGACACGGACGCAAGCCATGAAAGTGTCGGAGCAGTTTTATCCCAAGAAATTAACGGCCAAGAACATGTCATCGCATACTGGAGCAAGTGTCTTTCAAAGCCTGAAAGAAATTACTGCGTCACAGAAAGAATTACTGGCCATTGTAAAAGCTGTTGAGAACTTTCATAGTTATCTTTACGGTCGGAAGTTTTTGCTCCGAACGGATCATGCGTCCCTGGCATGGCTTTTAAATTTTAAGAACACGAAGGCCAGATAGCTAGATGGATTCAGAAAACAAGAGTACGATTTCGAGATCAAACATCGCAAGGGGTCCCTTCATGGTAATGCTGACGCCTTATCAAGAAGACCATGCTCGAATGCTGTTCTTACTGCACACAGTCAGAAAATGACAATAACACCTGTCATTCGTCAAATAAAGGATTCGTATCGACACAAATAGACCGTTGGAGCGATGAAGAAGTCAGAGAAGCTCAACTTACGATCCCGACATAAAACCTATCTTGGAACTTCTTGAATCATCTAGCACTAGACCCAGTTGGCAAGATATCTCCAGCTATCATCCGGATAGCAAACGCTATTGGGCTCTCTGGGATTCACTCCATATTCGTAATGGTGTATTATACAGAAAATGGGAGTCTGAGGATGGCAAAACATCAAAATGGCAATTAGTACTCCACGATCAAGAATACCGGAAGTGTTGGAACAATTACACAGTAGTCCAACCGGAGGTCATTTTGGAATATTGAAGACCATCCAAAAGGTTCGGGAGCGTTTTTCTGGAGCAAAGTAAGAGATGACGTAGAAAGATGGTGCAAGTCCTGCGATGCATGTGGGTCCGAAAAGGACCCAAAACCACGATGCCGTGGAAAAATTACGGCGCTATAATGTAGGGGCACCATTTGAAAGAATCGCGTTGGACATCTTAGGGCCTCTCCCACGTTCAAATGATGGCTACAAATACATCTTAGTTGTCAAGGATTATTTTACCAAGTGGCCCGAGGCTTACCCGATCGCTGATCAAGAAGCTACAACAGTTGCCGAAGTATTACTGCAGAACTGGATTTCTCGCTATGGGACGCCCCTTCAGATGCACTCTGATCAAGGCAGAAATTTCACTTCTGCTGTATTCAAGGCACTTTGTGTCCTTCTTAAGATTGATAAGACACAAAACTACCCCCTTACATCCCCAGTCAGACGGCATGGTTGAGAGATTTAATAGAACGATCTTAAACCATCTCTCTATCCACGTTTCCATGAATCAACAAGACTGGGATCGGAAGCTTCCTATGTTCCTGCTTGCCTATCGAAGTGCCGTCCATGAAACCACTGGATTCACTCCCTCCCAGATGCTCTTCGGTCGTGAACTCCGTCTGCCCTGTGATCTCCTGTTTGGGCGCCCTCCTGATGTGCCTTCTTCTCCTGAAGAATATGTCCATGAACTACAGGAACGTTTAGAAAGTGTGCACGAGTTCGCCCGTAATCGGATCGACATCGCAACGGAAAAGATGAAGACCAGGTACGACACGAGAGCTACAGGACATGAATTTCACGAAGGTGACAAGGTTTGGTTTTGGAACCCGATTCGACGAAAAGGACTTCTCCAAAGTTACAGACAAATTGGGACGGTCCATATACAGTCCTAAAAAGACTAAATGACGTTGTGATTCGTATCCAAAAATCTAAGAACTCAAGGCCTAGGGTAGTGCATTGTGATCGGCTGGCCCCTTATTTTTGTAACTCTAGGGACGAAACTAGCTGATCGAAAGAGCCACTTATATGCTTGTATGTAACTGTGTACTGTCGACCATGTATATACTTGTAAATAATTTTTACCTATTCAAGGATTGTACTGCCCGGGACGTGCAGTCCTTGAGAGGGGGCAATGTTACGAAATCTGTAAATTGGTGTAATTTGTCTTATGATAATGAATGTTATATGTATCCCATTGTATTTCAATAGAAAGTCGCCAAATTGCGAGATATTGGCTCATTGGCGATGTTTTAGGCAACTAATTTTTGTCGCCAAACTTGGCGAAAATGTCGCCAAGTTTGGCGACGGAAGTTGGAACCTTGGCGACAGAGATAATTTTCTAGAGGGATCCTGATTTCTTGAATTCTCTCCAAGGTTCTGGATTTTTCTAATATGACATAACTTCCTGTTAGTGACGTCACTTCCGGCAGAGAGCATATAAAAAACAAGCACGAAAGATTAGGAGTGGTATTGGAGCCTTAGACAGCAAGCAAGCTGTAGGCTGGTGACTGAGCTATTGAATGCGCAGTGTTATTCTTGTAGTCTTCGTTAAATAAATAGCTTTATTTATTTTTTTTTAAAAGGATTCTGCTTATTGAATTTACTCTAAGCACATCGCAGGAAATTCGTAACAGTATATTAATGTAAACTGATGCATTTATTATCAAACAATTCAAAATACATTAAAAAATAAAAAGTTTTCATCTAAAGTTAGTTTTCGTTGGTTTTTGTCAGTAGAAGACAGTCTACATACTGCCAACGAAGCTTTAATATTTCGGTTTATAATTACTAACTGCTAATCTTTAAGCGGTCACCTCAAAATATCTTGGCAGTCCACCGATCGATCGCGATCGATTTAATGTCCACCCCCGCGTTCTAGATATTTATTTTATTTTAATACTTCCTTTCATTTTTTAACTAAATTTTATTCAATTTATTTTTTGAATGATTGAAATATGATTATGCAAAAAAAAAAAATATTGTTATTATTATTATTTCTGCATTCATTTTCAAGGGAAGGGATATTTTTTCAAAGTATTTTCTTTTAATTTGCTTACAAACTGCATTCCGTATTGAAAAACGCTTCTAAAAAGAATGTATTTTTCATTTTTTAAATAAGAAATAAAGCAAATAAAATATTCAACTTTTTTTGTGTTAAATGTGTGAATCCAAATGAAATTTAGAGCACTGCGTTTTAATAAATCCAGTGAAATTACTATTTTTTTAGAAATTAAAAAAAGCATCCATAAAATATATCAAAACTATAAATATTTTCAAAATAAGTCATTTTAAAATTAGCTCTGAATTTACTAGCACTATAGAAAGTAATGTTAATTTCCGTATTCGAAATAATTTTAGTACATGCTGAAGAGGAAAAGAAAAAAAATGTCGCCATAATGTATACATATGAGTGGTATATAAATATTACTTTATTTTATTTAGCGTGGAAAAATTGTACAAATTTTTTAAAGAAATGCACAATACACGCATACATACACGTACATACCGTAAAATCTGGGGTATAACGCGCACTTTTAACATCAAAAATAAGATCGCAATGTACGGATGCGCGTTATACGCCGAGTATAAAAATGAGAGCTTTAAAAATAAAAATGAAAGGAGCATAGAAAAAGTTAGACTTCTACAAATATCGAAAACTGTTTATTTAATAGGAATGACATTCTTTATGAACTTAAATGGTTATAGTATACAATTTTCCCTAAAGGTTGAAATAATACTTCGAATAAAGCACTTTAAAGCATAACAGCATTGCGCACGTATATTTCAGGTTTCTTCGTGAAAAAGAGGGCGCGTTATAGGCCGGATTTTACGGTACACAAATATATAGTGTGCCAAAGCAACTTTTCAGATTGTGTCGTAATTCCGAAAAAAATCAACTGGTTGACGTAAAATTCACGCTACAGAGATAGAACGTAGGACATAAAGGTTGATGAAAGCATAGTAGATTGTGTGCTACGTTTTTTGACTTACTTTTTTTTGACAGAATGACGTTAATGAAAACACATTGTCTGGTCTTGAGGAAGCACAACAAACCATAGACCCTTAGTAAGGGATATGACCAGAGGCATATCTACCGCAGTATAAATGATATGGGGTCCAAGCCACAGAGGCCTAAACATGTGTAACTACAGTCCCACTAACAAAATTCTTATATCTAAAAAAGGGCCCCGAAGGAATTTTGATACAGGGCCCACTCAGAGCTATCTGCGCCAGTGGATATGACCTTCCCTAACTGCAGTGGTTGCATGAGACTGTTTGTCAATATTCAAAACCAAATGAGGTAAGGTCCAAATAGATTTGTATTCAATACCAAATTAGTCTTTTGAGGTAAGAAGTTGGCACTCTTCAAGGAGCATCTGTTTCAGTTGTCTGGTGTTCTCCAGAGGGATACAATCTTGCAGCCAGACGTCTCTCAAAGCCTCATACACACATCTTTGATGGGGTTTAAATCAGGGGAGCACACTAGCCAGTTCATGCTGCACTTTCTTGAAACTCTTCAAAAGCATAATTTCGTCCACCAAAAAAAGTCTAGACCAATGGTATCTCGGATCAGACGTACGTGTGGGAGAATAATTGCATTTCAGTAACGATCTCCGGTAAGTGAGCCACTCTTGAAAATATGGAGCTCCATCTTTCCGTTCAACATAATGCTTTCCCACATGGGCCCTCCAAGAACACATGAATAGACTCTTTAACTGGATTTAATGGGATGAAATCTTGTTCCAATCTCTCACCATATCAGCTAGCGCTGAGAATCGTTGCTCTGACAGATTTTCATCATCAATAAACAGAACGTGACTCCATTGATGAGATGCAAAGTCGATGGGCAGCTGTTAATGGTATGCAATGGTCGAATAGACCACATTTTGTTGACATTTGACCTTTCGTCAGGTACACAGCTGCAGAGCAATTTTGCTCTATATTTGGTTTCGATCCCTTTTCGCCAGCAGAACGATATACCGGGCATCACTTACCGTTGTTTTCCTCGGCCTAGCATTGCCAACCTTAAATACATCCGTGCTTGCCATTTGAAAAGGTTCCCAAGGTCTTGAAACTATACTTTTGACAATTCCCAACTCTTGGGCAACGCTCATCAGCCCCCCCCCCCTTCCCTCCTCAAGCTTGTCGATAATTTTACCGTGTGTAAAGACATTCTGATAGTTTTGTAGCCATTACGAACATACAATCTCACGTTCACTAATAAGAAATGTTTGGAAATGCGTCTTTTCCCCTTCTATTCGAGTTGCCTTGGCGCTGAGCGCGCATTCCACGTGACGTCGCCTCAGATGTCATAGGGCTGATATTTGCATGTGCATCACCTTTTATTTAGCTGCCTTTTCACTGTACTGGCCGCAATAAAAGGGAAAAAAATTGTAACAATCTTAAGGTTGCATGCCGAAAAATGTCCATAACATTTTACACGTTGGTGTATACATATGTGTATGCAAATGCATATGATATACACATTCTTTTTTCTTAAATGAATGCATTCCCGACTGATAATTTAATTAATGGCGCAGTTGTAAGCAACATGAGAGCTTTTGGTGAGGAACCCCAGAATTCAAAGCACCAGTCAAGTGACAAGACTGACACTTGAGCTTGAATATTTCTTTCTAAATTTCCCCACCACTCCAGCTTGAGGCTTTTGAGCTCCAATGAATTTAACAAGTATCAAACACACTACACGGAGTGTCTTTAATGGAATTAGAGCTCATAACTTTCCTGAGGAAATGCCAACTATGAGTTTGCAACTATAGCCATGATTACTCGACTATGTACATCAGTTATTCCCAAAGTGGTCTATATAGACCCCTAGGGGTCCATGACAGCATGCAGGGGGGTCGACGTCAGCGAAAAAAATAATTTGGGGGTCCATGAGTTGTAAATGGGGGTCTACGATAGTGACTCTCATTAAACCAGATCATGACTATTTTTAAAGGAAAATTTAATCAAGGGGAAACCAGATTTACCTGTTTAACAGCTAGATTTAATAAAATTAATTTGCTGTTACTAGGATCATCATTTCGGCTTTTCTTGCCCCAATTAAGCTAAAGAGTATAATATAGGACGTCCCGAATTTTCCTAGTTTCTCGATTTGTCACACACAATTTGCCAGGAAAAGGCCGCCTTAAATACCTACGTTCAACATTTAAATGCCCTTTATTCAGATTTTGAAACTAGGTAAGAGAATGCTTTGACTATATACGAATATGTGATAAAACTACAGTAGGCAATTAAATATCAAGGTCACATTGAAAGAAAAGTATTTTCACAAAATGATTGAAACACAGGCACTAAGATCTTAAAATAAAATTTAGAAACGGATATCAGCAATTTTAGAAGCACCAGAATGGACCAAGCACCAGATTCATCTCTCCCATTAAAAGCATTTGTTTATTGCTCAGTTACTTTATGCAACAGTTATTTTAAGTATAAATAAAATTTTAATTTAATTAATTAACATGCGCGTCTTGGGTTTTAAACACTATACTTTACTACAGTTAGAAATTTAAATGTTGTGTGAAGTAAGTATTACTCTGTAACAGCTGTCAAAAAGACATTTGAGTTGATAAATTTGCAAAAGTTCTTTATTAGGTAAGTAGGGGTCTACCCAAAACCGAAAAACATGGCTAGGGGTCTATGAGACAAAAAGTTTGGGAACCTTTGATGTACATAATTCGTCTTTTGCAAGTTTATAAATAAGGAAAGGGCAGGAAATATTTACTTTTATTTCATTTGATATTAATGTAGCAAATATATCTTTGAAAATCAGTTTTCTCAAAATAAATAGGAACTCGAGGAAGCCTACTTTTCCATGATATTATCAAATTTCTCTTTAAAAAAAATATTGAACTCTAAAAGAGAAAATATTTAATTCTGATTTTTGAACGGAGCTGCGAGCGAATATTATAGAATATAATTTTACTAAAAATTATTCTATATTAAGACCTAGTCTCATATAACGATTTCTCATATAAAGTGATATTTTTTTATCAGTTAGTCCACATTATTACATATTTTTAGTTGAAATACAATACACAAACAACGCATTTTTAAAAACCTTTTTGCATGTTTTATGGACATATACATGAAGCAGCTATCCAATAGGTAACCGCAGCTTTCAAAGGCGTACAGAAACTACTGTCATGAGAGGGGTTATATTTTCAAAAAAAGTGGACGAAAGCACTGAGACGTAATCTTTATGTAAAAAATTAAAAATCTGTATATCAAAGGAAGGGTTGCGATACACAGATACCTTATTCCTCCGTCAAGTTGGTTTGATGGTTACCTGTGCCCAGTGGCGTAACGTACACCCCCGCATCGCGGGGGGAGGGCAGGGTTCAAAGGGGTCCAACTGCCGCTAAGTGCCTAACCCTTTGCAAAACTCAACTTGAGGGCCCTAAACCTGACTTTGAAGGGGGGTCCAAATGTTCTCCTTTACGCCACTGCCTGTGCCTAAAAAAAGCATATTCCAGAAATTTCTAGAATTTTCCAGATCTTTGCCATAGATATAAGGAGGCACTACGATGCCATCTGTTGACGAAAATAAGAACAATTTGAATTTAGAAGCTGTTAGCGGGGGGGAAAAAGGTGGATTTATTTTTTTAATGCAAAATTTTCTCTGACTTCACGATATTAATTTCAAATACGAATGGTTTTGAACACGAAGAAATGTAGATTTATTAAAGTGTGATGATCAAAAATTCTTTAACATTCGATGTAAGATAATCTAATTCCAAAATGCATGAATCACATGAATCTATTAAATGTGCACAACCATTTAATTTTATGAAAATAATCTTTTTTTCTTCGGTAAAAAACAATTTTTGGGTGCTTTTTCTTCTTCGTTTTACTCAAAAAGTAACATATAAATAGATTAACGCCTTCAACTTTTTCTTTGCGGATAATTGGATTTTTTCCTAAATCTTTGTACGAAAGTAAAGGGATGTAAAAAAATTTGCACTCAAAACTGTGTTTTAAATGTTTTGTATGAACAACATTGATTTCCGAGTATAAATTCTGTAGATATTTTGCGTGCCCTCGAGCATTGTGTGTGTCTACGATTAATGCAAGAAAAATAGCGGCACGAAATGAAAAGTGAACCAATCCTTATTAACATTATAAGATGGCATTTTTATTTGATATCCAAATGACCGGAAGCAATTCTTTACCTTTACTTTGTAAAAATATTCTGCTGAATAAACTAAAAATGGCTTCAATTTTAAATAAACAGTCAAGTTTCCATCTGGAGGTAACGTCAATCGAATTATATTAGGCATTTTTTCGCCCAAGGGCGATAGACTCTCTTTTAATATATATTCAAACGTTATAAAAAATTTATACATTCTTGCTTTTATACATAACATGAAATGGAGCTTTCTCTTACACTTATGCTAACATACTTAAGTTGATGGCGCCATCTGCTGTAGAAAGAAATAAAAAACACTTTTCGCAGTTAGTGTATAAGTGAAATTAAGAAAGACTATTTATTGTACGAATAAAAAATAGACTCTCTCTCCTTTTAATAAGTATTACACCAATTCTACTATTATTGAAATTCTGATTTAATATACTCTTTAAAAGGCCTTGAAGAATACAGAAACTACTGGCTTGAACCGGATAATTAAAACACGAATATAATTCTTTTTAGTTCACTCTCTATGTCCAATAATTAAAAATATACATTTTTATTAAGAAATGAATAAAAATTGACTGAAATTTTTCCTCCTAATACTTATGAATATTCCATAAGGAAAACACAACTTAATGCACACAATTATATAAAATGCAGCGAAGAAATGAAAAAAGACACATTTTAGATATACCTAATATTAGAGATTAAAATGAAAATGTACGTAACATATTTTTTGGAGAGAATATTTATCAATTAAAAACAATTATACAAGTTTTCCAATTTATTATCATTTACACGGAATTTGGTTAATATTCAGACACACACACACAAAATAAAAAATATAAACTTAGAAAAACAGTGACAGTTTTATTTAATTGATTTATTGTGTTCATTTCGTATTGTCTACAGCTGCAAGCACATTTAATTTAAAATTAGTTTAAAGACAAAATTATATACCTTATCATACATTTTTTCTTTTTAAGAGTCAGTCATAACATATTTCCTTCAAACTGTGATCTGACTGCAAGTCAATAAGTCCAAGCTGAAGCTTCTGTGGTGCTGTATCAATATCAGCAACACAATGGGATAACAAAGCAAATCGAATTTAGGCAAAATTTTCTTAAAGTCCCGAAATCTTCTTGTAACCTAGTCCTCCTGACTTAACAAATGATGTCTTCGTTCTAACACCTTCATGCACTTTGTTTTTCTAATTGTGAAAAATAAAAGAAGTTTATCTTTGATTGAACACTGGAAAGAAATCTCAGTTCAAAGCGGATTTTCGGACTATCTTGGCTGGCCTCTAGTTGCTCACTCTTGTTTTACTAGATTGCATGGCTGACTTTATTCGGCATTGATCGCTGAATCCTGATGGATTGTCAAAATTACGAGGTCTTTTGAGTGTGATAGATAGTGTGAAATAAATATAACTCTCTCTTTTGTTAGTCCTGCTCCAGTCACATAAGTTGCTTCAATAATCCCTATAAATGATTAATTTATAGTTAATCTTTTCTCTTTAAAATTTTCATATCTAAGGATTGAAGTTTGTTCCTTATGGAAAATATCAAGAGTACATAGTCCAATTTGGATATTATAGAACAGGATTGCTTTTATAGCATCTTTAATTTCGGTAAGGACTTCATTTCCTAATGCAGAAATAATTTATTCTTGTGATCTATGAGTTACAAGATTTGCATAATTCTATTTCACGACATTTTATTCTGATTACATGATCCATTACTTATTTTACTTAATTCTAATGAACTTTAAAAATTTCCATTATTATGGGGGTTTCTATTATTTCATGGATTCCACGAGGGGAAAATTATTACATGCTAAAAATAGAATCACACCTACAATTCTTTGAAATAGTAATTTTAGGTTATTGCCTACATTTGGTACAATAGTTTTGCAGAAACATTTAATAAATAATGTTTTTTTTTATATTTAGTGTCACTTGTGTGAATTAAAATATACATATAAAAAGGTTTTAAGATTATTATTACATTAAAAAAGTATTTAAAAATGCAATTTTTTTACAAAAATACCGCTAATTTGTGTCTTTATTCTGTATTGAACTTCTACCGAATATGACGGGGGGGGGGAGTGTAGACTGAAATAGGATCCAACTGCCTTACAGAGTTGGCTAAAACTCAGATCTAAAAATGAAAGACCAAAATATCAAAAAGTGGTGTAAGCTTTAATACTATAAACAGTGAAATAATAAATACTACAAAAAGAATTAGTAACACCAAAAAGCTCTTTAAATGTTTAATATGGAGCGTATACCTTGTCAATGATCGATTGCAAAAAAATATCACCTTGAAATAAGACTTTTAAACTATTATTATTCTGACTAACTCGAAGAAAAACTCATTTATTACATTGAACGACAATATGTAAGACGCTAAGTATCTTTTCTTTTATAAATAACGAATATTAATGTTCAATGCGTGATAAAATGATGATTAGATTGTTGCCAGATTGATGACATGTTCTAATAAAGAATACTTACCTGAGAATTATGCTATAAATAATAATTTTAATTATCACGTGTAGCGATAGCTATATATAATAACGTCTGATTAAAAAAGAATAACAAAAAGAATATTGTTAGTTAAGTCAGTCAACCGCGAATATATTCTATTTGCTCAAAGTATAGTATTTTTCGTAACAGAATTTAGAACACTGACTATGCGATTACAAACGTTTTATTTATTTATTTGCTTTTGAGAATACTATAAAGTGTAAATAGCACTCAGATTCTTAGTTACTATCATTGTATAATCCTTTTAAACAATGAATAAACGTCAAAACATGGTATTAAATTTCAAGAGATATTTGAAAAAATCAGGTATTGTAACAGTGTACCTTTATCATTTGGTCATCGAAAAGGATTATTTAAAAGGTATGAACTCTATGTTGGAACCTTCAACAAACAAATCATTTTAGTTTCATCATTGTTGTCTTATCAAAGGATAATTTCGATGTAAAAATGGTGAAAGAAATGATGAATCATCAACAAATTTCTAGATATCTAAGCCATGTGAGAAAATGATAAAAGAAAAATACCACAGAATAATGAAAGTGAAGGTTGCATATTTTTACTGATAAATCATAAGCCGCAAAAGCTCATTGAGAATATATTTGAAATGGAACAATATTAACAAAGATTTAAGAGCAACGCCAAACAAGAACTCATTATTTGGGAAGGTGAGTATTGTATTTTTCTTAAGAAATTTTTTTCGACCAATATTGTTTAGAATTAAATAAATTCCTTTTGTCTCCAAGATTCTTGATGTTTTTGTAAGAAAGCGATTTTTGAGAATAACTTTTTTAGAAATGGGACTCTAATTTTGGTTCAAGGGCCTTTCATGACCACATGATGAGGTGAATTTAGTAGTTAAAATAGCACTATTTGTGTGTGTGTGTGTGTGTGTGTGTGTGTGTGATACTTTAAAAAATGCTACATATCTAAACTGTAATACATTTAATTTTTGATAAGAGCTCTTTGTTGTATAGTTTTATTGGAGGAAATAATATATATATACATATTCTCTTAAACGCGTTTATAATCCAACTAAGTGCTGAAATTTTTAAGAATTAAATATGTTTTAGAGTACAAGTACCTTTAAAAAATCATATTATCGTGAATTTCAATTTTAAAATTGTACTAGCTTTAAAAGCTGATATGACAACTAAATGATGAAATTAATGAATATTCGAAATATTTCAAAGCAGCATTATTATTATAAGCATATGCGATGTTATACAAGATAAAAATTCTGAATAGAATTTTATAATTAACTGCTTCTAACTACCTAACAAGGTTACTTTGTTTATAAATACAAAGTAAACGAATACATTTACTAAATAAGTATTTTAAAGGATAATAAGGGCCTTTTTTATTGCTCAAATTCCTCATTAAATTTTGTGCATTTTCTCAAATATTATTCCACTGACCCAACATTTTGCTTCTTTTCTGTGAGTTTTGCTATTTTTTTTTTCTTCTTAAATTTAAAATTCTAAACAAGTGATTAAAAATTCTCACATCGCCATTATTTTCCATGTTTTAAAAATTTCATTTTTTGGGTTCATCTTGAAGCTCTCCAACAAAACTATAGCTTGCTTGTTTAGACGAACTTACAAGTATGTAAAAATAAAAATAAATTTATTTCTCAAATCTTTGTGCTTGTTATTTTTAAATGCTCCAAAAAAGATAGATAAATATTCTGATTTTTTTAATCCGAATTTTGTGACGTTTATTTAAAGATCTTTTAACGTGATTTTAAAATCAAAATTCACATATATTTTACTGTAACTATATCATAAATAATTCGTCATTTGGGGGGGGGGATTAGTGCATATGCTATTGTTAAAGAGACCGAAATTAAAGAATGTCAATATTTTTTGTCAATGTAAACTCGTCAACGGAAGACTAATTATTTAGTTATATCATCACACATTCGAGCTCTATCGCTTTTATATGTTGACAAACGTAAGTATACACTTTGAAGGAGATTGAGACGAAGAAACTGCATCTGAAATATCCCTCGCTGCACAGGTACTGAATGCTTCTTAATAAAGCTTTGTTATATGATTAAAATACGCAAATCTCATGAAAAATTTTAAGTTCCTATAAAATTTCTTCCTTACCTAAAAATTAAATAAAAAATTTTAATAACACATGTTATAAAAACATCAGAGAAACATTTTCTTTATCACTATTAATAATTATGATTAAAAATAGCAGGTTTATTTTTATATTTTCACAAGTAATTATTTCGATGAGGATGCATTGCTTGGAATATCAATCACTTGTAAATAGTGCGAGACAGTTTATTCTCCTGTAAAAAATTTATGGGGCTAATGTCTTGCTTACTTGTAATATCTAATTAAATTGAATTGCAACTGTAGGAGAGTGGAAAGGGTTGGGGTTTCTTCCCTTTTTAGACGGAAGAAAAAAGAAAAATGACAAAGGGTCAAGTGCTGCACAGGAAATGAACGGCAGAACGTTTTAGATTCAGGTTTAAAACAGTCGACTCTCGATAATTTGAAGTTGGAGGGATGAATGAAAAAGTTCGAATTATCAAGAGGGTAGGAAAAAATTCCCAAAATACACGAAGAGAAATTTTTTTCTAACACATTTAAATTTTAAATTATGTAATAAAACAACAATTGTACAAATGTATAAAATTATTCTGAAATATTTTTAAAAAGTACATATTATACAGTACAAATATTTTACAGAAGTTATAAGTCCTGTATTAAAAGAATACATTCATACACAATCCTACGCATCTCGTCTTCACAATAGCGGACCATTTTTTCTGAACACATTTTTTCTGTGTAGCAAGGCCACGTGTTAAACGAAGGTATGAACGGCTTACGACGAGTGTGGTTGGATTATTGTCCACTTAAAAGAATGAAAACAATAAAAGTGTCTTTTCGCCTGAAGAGGCGGAAAACACTAAGCTGTAGCAAACAAATGGTCATCAAGACGCTACGTTACAGGGGAGACATGCAGGGACAACACAACGCAAAACTCGTAAGCTGCAACCTGTTTTTTCAGGACTGCACATGATAGTGAGTGTTCGAATTATCGAGTGTTTTTTGATAACTTCGAATAATAGCGTGTTGTAGTCCGGCTAGCCATAGATTTTACTTCGAAATATTGAATGTCCCAAAACGTATTGCTTTCGTTAAATCTGAAAATGACATATGGAATTAGTCGCCAAATCCGGAAGTGGTAGCTATATGGAATTAGTCGCCAAATCTGGAAGTGGTATATGGAATTAGACGCCAAATCTAAAAATCGTTATTCCTAATGATCCTGATTAGGACGATGGAACAAAATTATGAAATTTTGAATTATCATCGGTCCTAGACAAGTGTGCAAAATTTCGAATTAATCTGGCATTTTAAAGTGGGTAAAAATAGAGTTCAAAGATTCTGTTACATACAAGTGAAACTTATAAAAACGTGTTAATTATTAAAAAAAAGTTGGGTGTATTTTGTAATTAAAAAAAAAATACGCGTGAATCAGCTTAAAAAGTGTTTTTAGAGGATTGAAAGGAAATAGAGATGTTTAACAACAGGACAGGTGCAAATTTTTATTTTCAGGATTAGGAATTCGATGAAATGATGAATCTTGCAATGCTTTATTCTGAAAGCATTTAGAATGTTCATCTCATCATGTGAATAGCAGTAACAAATACGCAAAAAAACTCTATAAATCCTTTTTCTCATTACACTTATTTCGAACGTAATTATTTCAACTAAATTTTGTTATACATTGAACAGATAAGTAATTAATTCTAAAAAAAAAATATGGTATGAAGAAAATTCTACAAAGAAGGATATTACGGTTTTTCAGAAACTGATATTCTGCAGCCTATATTCTAACTTAAAAGGAAAAGAAACTATTCATGGTTTTACTATGTTTTCACTTCGAGAGAGAGAAAAAGATTGGCTTATTTCAAGGCTACATAATCATTAGTTTAAGTCAATTCACGTTAATTGGCGATCATTCAATAGTGAAAGATATCACGAAATGGAAAAAATGTGACTTTAATTAAAACTATGGCACACATTCAACTATAAAAAAATATTTAAAAAAATATGTAACGTATAGAAAGAACAGATTTATATAACAAATAAATGCTCATTTTAGTTTCAAAACCTGCATAAATAATTTTAAAATCTTTGATTGATTGATGAGCTTTGACGATCTATACGCGTCCTCTTGGGAAATATTTGGGGCTATTAAAAATATCAACCTTCTTCTAAGAAGAAAACGTGATATGCAAATTAAGTTTATTATATATAGTTCAGGTTATCGCGTTAAAGAGGTTGGTTAGTGAGTGAGTTAGAAAGCTAGATGGTTAGAAAGTTAGTTAACTAATGGTGACAAAGAATTAAAGACAGAGATTAAAGAAAGGAAGGTGATCTTGATAAAGAAATTGAAGGATTAAGCCTTAATTAATAAGACGACTGCCAACAGTTCAGGTATTAGTCACCTTCATATTACGTTTGATATTCAAAGTATTAAAGAATTTAAGTGGTAATTAATTATATATCTACCGTGTAAAGTAATATTGAGTTAGTAGATCGATTATTATAAAGTAGTTGATTTATTAGATGTATTCTCCCAAAACCTACTCTCGTCTCCTCCCTCTCTTGACAGATTGGGAACATCCTATTTATTGTGTTTCATTGAACTGTTTCTGAGTTAATTTAAGCGTTGAATAAATAAATGGAAATTACCATGTCGAATCTTCCTTCACTTCCTCCATCACCTTTAGCTGGGTCACAGGGTAGACGGGAAGGGGGGTTATTAAACATTGGCGTAGCTTCTTGAAGCTGTGAAATATCTTTTGTAAAAAATAGTACAATATTTTTTGCATCAATTTCAATTCTGTTTAAAATTCAATCCTTGCAGAAATAGTAGATCAGATTCGCATGTTATAGCATTTTCATTCATTTTTATAATTTACATTCTTTTTTAAAATTTTCTTTTTATTATTTTGTAATCCTTGTTTGCCTCTAAAAATAATAATCTAAGACGCACTCAAACTCGTGAATTGTGTGGCAGGTTTACCACAATAATAAATTTTCACAAGCATTTGGCGATTTTTTTTATTGCATGTAGGTGTATGTACTTATAACTTATACACTTATAAAGCTTCCATGGTTTCAATATCACTTGATACAATAAACTAATGTATTAACTTCTTTAGATTAGATATGCCCTTATGCTGTAATTTATACTTAAGATTATAAACCTCATATATTTAACTAGCTTTTACCCGCACGCTTCACTGGGTATTTTATGATGTTGTAGTGAGTGAGTGAATGTTAATACAGCACTGCTCACTACACGAGGGCTTTTTGGCGACGGACCTCATAATTTTGAACCATGGTCAAGTGACACGGACGACACCTGAGCTTGCACCCCCTCTCCTAACTACCACACCAACAGGAGGACATTTGAGCTCTATACAGATTTAACGGGCATCGCTCCCCTACACGGCGGGTCTTCAGTGTACTGGGCTCGAACTCATGACATGACAGTCACGATCCGATACATTGACCACTTGGCTACCGCAGTCAGATGATGTTGTAAGCAGTTTTGCCGCTTCGAACAAAAATAGAAAATACTGCCCATCTTTCCAAAGCTAAAAAAATTATAGTTAAAAAAGATTAATTGTTCTCACCTATAAAACTTGAATAATTTCTGCGAACAAAAAGGCAGTGTAACAATTATACATAATATTTTAAGCCTTAAAAATTACAAAATAATTCAAAATTAAGAACGTAATTATATGTTATTACTTGAAACGAGTAAAATCTAAGAGAAGTAATCACCCATTTCAGCATGTCAATTTCTTAGAACAGAATACAAAATCAACCTGAGTCTGTGTAAACGAAGTAAATAACCTTTAACATAAGAGAGTATTTATGGTATTTATTAAAATGGAAAATCTCTCTAACAACAGTCGCAAGATAACTTAAATAAAAACAATAGATTAAGAAAAATTTAAAAACTGTAAAATAATTTTCTATTTGAAATTCTTGAGAAAGAAAAAATAAATCGTTTACCTTATTCTACATTTCTGTATCCCGGGATGAGCTTGATCTAAAATTCAATTCTATTCTAGCATAAATACTGCCACTCTTAAAAAGGAGAGTCCTTTGTATGATGAAAAAATTATTTCATGAAAAAAGAAATAGAAAAGCGATACATTCCGCGTGCTAAGATAAAGACACAACTACTGTTACTAATACGCAGACTAAAAGAAAATTATTTTTCCTTAAATCTGTATCTATGGGAGCACCTACATATATAAAGCGCAAAATCACTTCTATTCGAGTCTGTTTCTTCGTTTTCATTTTACGACTCCTTTTCTTTAGATTGAGTATCCTTATTGAATGTCCGAAACCGTGTTTTTCTTGTGAATTAATTTTTACATCCATGATTTGTTCATCAGGTTCCCTGGCATTACTATTACTAGCACTTGCACAAGATTATGTATTTGCAGGTTTTTAAAGTTATCCAATTTTGCACATTTGTTCTTTTTATTATACTCCTTTTCCTTTCAAATTTTTCGTTTTTGAGAAACACTCAAAGTTTTTTTTAACTCTATTCATTTTAGGGTCGCGTTTCTTGTCTTGTTGACAAAATACCATTTTTTCAACCAGAATATTAAATTCCGATAAAAAAAATACAGTTCTAATAATGAAAACGAGAAGAAGTGAGTTGGAAATGTTTTAATACAGTAAAGGAACACATCCTAAATTTAAGTGCATTGAATATAAAAATAGAGATGTTTGTTCTAAAAGAAATTTTGTGAAACGTTTCTCATTATGCTATATTTGATTGAATACTTATAAATCTAGACCAAAAAATCATTTAAAAGGCTCTCTATTGTTTTCCAAGCATCGTAATACTATTTCACGTGAAAAAAGCATAACAGATGTACGTTATTTACGACTTCGCTAAATGAAAAAGAAATACATAAGGGGGGGGGGATAAAGTTGACAATAAGTTACTCTGCAGCTTCGGTACAGTGTAAATCATGTCTTTTTTTCTCTCTACAGCTAATGTAAAGTATACTATAGTAATAACAGTGATGAATTTTGTATCCTTCCTAGCATTTTATCCAATTCTTCATCTGACTTTTATTTCATCTGATGGTAATTTAGGTTTAAAAAAAACCCACTAAAGAAAAGTATCTTTCGTCGCGGTGATAACAGCACATAAAAAAAAATGCTTTTTGATTTGGTTATTGGATCAAAAAGATATTTAGAATTTTGATTTACAAATATACAAATATATTTGAATTAGATACACAAAATTTTTGATTTAGAATGACGTTAGATCGACAATTGCAAAAATCACTTAAAAGTTGGATTTAAAAAATCTAAAGCGAATTTTGAGAAAATCTACGTAAAGGGCGTCAGTCAGGCTTTGGGCCCTCTAGAAGCCTTGCCCCCCGCAATACGGGGGTTACATTATGCCACTGATTGTGTCACCATATTCTTTTCATCATATAAGTAATGAAACCAAACCGAAGTATGTCAACTGATTTTTATGTTCATTAAAGTAATTCTTATTTATTATTAGGGGTTATTATTTATGAGTATATCGAGGATATAAAATTCTCGTGTCACAGTGTTTGTAACAAAGCTCCTCCGAAACGATCCGACCGATTCTTATGAAATTTTGTGCGCATATTCAGTAGATTTGAGAATAGGAGGTAAACTGTTTTTCATTCTGATACTGCAATTAGTTGAAAAGATATTATTTAAAAACCTTAAAACGCGTGATTGTTTTACCAAGGAGTTCCGACTTTTACCACGTTTTTAAAATAACAATCTAATTGTTTTTATCAAACTCAGACAAAAAATAATTACAGAGTTGGAAATATCATTTATTTCGCCACGAAACGGTATAACTTTTTTTACAGTATAATAATATTTGTATTTTTTACATTTTTCTGAAATGAGTCAAAATTGATGCGTTTTATGAAAATGATTTCTAAATCTTTCTAATGAATTTATTTTTGTGAAATTAAAACGATATTTACACTAAATAAGTTCATACTTTTCCTTTTTAGAATCAGTCATTTAAAAAATAAAATACCGAAAACTTTTTTTTACGATTTTTCAAAAAATACTAAAAATTTTAATTAAACATTTAATAACTTAGTCATTTATAAAGATAATCTAACGAAACTTTTTCCCGTGTGTAGAACAATATTATCCGAGATCTGTACGAAGATTGAAAAAATTGCTTAAAAATTACAGATTATAGAAAAAAACTTTTTTGTCTATTTCAATTTTTGCTAAAATTTATTTATGTAGTATTTTTATTGCATTTTTGTTTGCTTAGATTTGGGCACACCGTGTTTTTCACTCTGATAATCATACGTGGCATGTTCTGGCGTGGGTAACCCCCCCCCCCTCCCAGTTTGTTTGTGTTGGCTAAAGATGGACTCACTAAAAATATAGTACACTCCATTGCTCTGAGAGACTGATAATGTTATTTTTTAACTGTCCTAATTTGTGACAGAGATGTAATTTGAAATTTATTTGTTAAAATAGTAAAAGTACAACGAATTCAAAAACGAATGTTTGGTGTTTTGTTACTTCTATAGACTGTCATTGTTCACAGCGCTCCACATTCCTCTTTCAGTCATACACCACATCCCCACAATCTTACAATGAGTTAGTTATTTTTTAGTTGATTACTAAAATATTCACTAGAAATAATTTATATGGCAAAACAACGTTTTCCGAGTCAGATAGTACATATATATATAATGAATCTGAAAAATATTGTGAACCCATAAGTATGATATGCAAAAATAGTGTGAATAACAAATTCACCAGTTTAAAAAAATCGAAATATTACGCACTTTCTTCACAACTACAACCTTGTTTCCAAAGATATGAATACCATACTACGAATCCTGAACGTGTGCTTTATTGCTCTGAATCGTAATAGGACAGTTTTGGCCTTGGGTGATTCATACCTTATATAACTTCTCTTGATTGTACGGTGCAACTTTGTATTCACAGTTATATTATTTTCGCCCATCGGAAAGACATAAAAACAAAAACATATATTATTTTGCTATGTTGGTGACAATTTTAAAAAATTTCTAGTAAATACCGAAAAATTGGTATTTAAATTTTTGAATACCGATATTACAAAATTGTACATAAGGCTCAAGATACCGGTGTTCGGTATACCGGTATTGCAATCCCTAATTATAACCCTTAAATTTCTTGATCCAATACATTTTCGGTCACACTTTCGTGAAGTATCAGTATCTATAAATTAAACGATTTAAAAAATATATAAATTACAATTCGGTTTTAATATTGTGTAGGATTTTAAATGCAATTCAGTGAAATACGCTTAACGCGAAAACGCTTAAGGTATCCGACTACTTGTGACAACTTTTTTTTAAAAAATGGAGTTATGGGGATTTTTTTGTCGTTTTTAGATTTGTTTAGTACATTTTAAGAAAAATATGCTAAAACTAAGAAGAGAAAAAAAAATTATGATGATTAAAAGGGGAAAAACTAGTGAAAATTTACAAAAAAATAACATAAACGGGGACCGTTTTGTACCAAAAGCTTATGAACAAATTTTCAATTTTGATGCGTTGTTATGTTATTCATTGTTAAAATGACCTTCAGGATAAGTTATATTTCAATTTTTACAAACACAAGAGCGCTTTATCTTAGTTTTATATGAAAATTGCTTTAAAAAAAAAACAGTGATTAAATTCACATAAGGGGCTGTAAATTTTGTATTAAAACAGTGATTGATAAATCCGAAGGTTAAAACACTTCTATTATTTTACGGAGCATACACAAAAAAATTCAGTAAATTATATTTACAAAACTTTTTTAGCTTCGAGCATTAAAAAAAAAACACATTTCGAGTAAAGCGCGTTTTAATGTATGACTTCTTGTGTTGTGCATCTGCTTTTACTACAACACTTGTAGTTTTTTTCTAGTGAACGGAAAATAATAAACATACTTTTACAAAGCAAATAAGAGGGCCTATAAAATAAAATCATAAAACAAATTTGTCAATTTTTGAGAAAATTCACAATTTTGGGGCAGTAGGATACCTTGAGACGAAATATCGGTAAACACGATATAATGCAATGCTGAATAAGTACCACGCGCACAGCTGTGCGTCACCTAAATATCCAAGTCCCGTTATTGTTTTTTTTTTTTTTTTGTGCGCTGTTTCTCAGAACACTTGAACGCGTTCGGTTTCCACCGTGGATCATGTGACCAATTTATTAAAAAGAGAGGAAAAAAGAACTGTCAGAGAGTTAGTACGCACAAAGCTGCAGCGCATTTATGCCTTTGTCAGGAACTTCAGTCTGAAAAAATGAGATATTTTCTCTAGGAAGAGGCTCTTGTAAGTATGAAAGTCATGTATTTCGCAGGTTTTGAATTTTAAAGACAAATTTTGCAAGTAATGTACGGTTCCATTTACAACTTGAAATGAATGTTTTGTTTGCTGGTTGATAGGATATGTTTCTGTTTATTATTATAAGCGCCATCTGGCTTCCTTTATCACTGATGGGGGGGGGGGATATATTGGAGGTTTAATTTTTATAAACATCTTTTTGCTTCTCTGTTTGTACAACTACTTGTTAAAATTTTGATTTTAGTGTTGCTATCGCTACAATATTCTTCTTCGTAGATTGAGGTTCTATTAGCTATGGTGAATAATTAAAATATAAATTATGGTGCGTAATAAAATCAACATTTTATTCTTTTCTATACAATAATAATAATTGAATTCAATAATTTAAAAAAAAAAGAAAATTAGCAAATTTAGGATTTTGTGTAGAGAATAACCTCGAACAATAATATTTGATAATTAATTAATTCTTTATTTTCTTATGCCTTAGTTTGAAGACGTTCTAATTTTTTAAAATCATATGCTGGTGGTATTTAAATTATTTCACTCTTTTCAGATAAAAATAAAGAACTTAGAAAATAATAATATACTTTTTATTTAACTAAAAATACTTTTTAATATCATTACAACGAAAAAATACTAATCAAGCAAAATAGAATATGCTGTACATTCCAAAAAAGCCAAATAATATTGTACATTCTAAAAAATGTGGATTAAATGTCTGAATCTCATAAACGCTTTTAGAATTTAAAATGGATGTACCTAAAATTCTTTTTTATCTGCAAAATTAGCTGATCAGTTCTATGAAGTTTGTCAAAATTTGAGTTTATAAAATAATGCTTTGTTAACTTACAAATAAAGTGATGAATACAAATGAGTGAGTAAAAAATACTGATGAATTATTGTCGCATTAAATTCACAGAAGTACGATTTTATTTTATTTTTCTTTTGCAATTTATCTATATGTAAATGTATATTTTAATTAATATCTCACTTAATACTGTGTTAGCTGTTTTCTCGAATGCAAATGCTATGAAACGATATTTCCATAAGAAAATAAGTAACTGTTCTATCAAATTTTGTGAAAACAAAAAGGAAAAAATATACATTTACCTCAAATTAATGAAAAATAATAAAGTAGTGACAAGTAAAAATGATCGATCTCGTTCTGTTATGCTTAATATTTACAAAATGAAGACAAGAAAAATGTAATTTTTTAACTGGAATATCAGCAAAATTTTTTGTGCCATTTTTCCTGCTTTTGTTCTTCATACAGTAACACAGAATATCCTTTTCTAATTTTCCTCTTGTTCAAAGACTCTTTTTTTTTATTTTGATCATTTTATTCAATCAATTCACATACTGTTCTAATGGCATGAATAATGTAAAGGTTTTTTTATGTGTGTGTTCACACATTTTCACAATTTTACTTAATTTATACTATTACTTTATTTCCGTTATTCTGGGCTCATCATCAAGAAGCTGGAAGTCCATTTAAATATGCTGTAACATCAGCAACATTCAATGAGTTGAAGCCCAAGTTAAGTCCCAAGTTTCACAAAGTTTACTGATTTTTATTTTTTACTCATTATAAATAGTTAAAGAATGACATCATACAAAATAATTTTAACACAAAATTAATCATGGAGCATGATTTGAATCACCAAAATAGTAACCGATGCGCACACAATGATACTAACACTTAAAGATTAAAAATTATATAAGTTATTACATTTGCCCCCCACAAGCCTTTTTCTCCGCAATCAAGTTTTGCTCACACGCGCGCACTAATCAGTTAAAAACTGTTCAAGGTCAACAGGAACCTTGACTAATCAGTGCCGTTCATTTCAGCAATATTAATTTAGTAGGAACATTTTGGCGGGAATATTAAGGCTAAGATCTTTCGAAACCGCATAACAGTGAATCATCGGTATCAATCGAAATTTAATACTCAAAGTGAAGCCGCATCAAGCAAGGGATGTATATAAGAAAATCTGACGTTTGCATATTTTGTATATTTCTATATATATATTAGTCCCATTATAAAAAGCAACAGATGTATTTAATTAATTTACAGACTGCTTGGAACAAAAATACTTATTATTTAATTTTATAAGAAAGTGATCATTTTAATGAATACTTAAGAAATGCTCACATTAAATTTTTAATTCTTTATTTGTGCTGCCGTCTTTTGCAAAGTTATTCTTCATTACTTTTGCATGCTTCTCTAAAATTTCTATTAAGCTGCAAATTATTCCTTTTTCCAAAATTAATTCTTTCAAATTCATAATAATAAAAAAGTATGCTGTGTAGATTTTTCTTAATATAATTTCTGAACAATTATAAATTTATTTAGAATGTAAGTTAATATAACTTTGTTGTTATTAATAATACTGTTTGAGGGCAGCAATTTGTTCGTAATAAGGCCTTTCTGTTTTACGGCTTTGAATTTTTGTTGTAGCCAGATCCAGTGATCAATTTACTTTTTGATCTCTGGATCTGGCTACAACTTCTTAATTTTTTGTGGATTCGTGCTGTGTTCTGTCTCTCTGTGCATTTTCAAATGTTTTTAAGTACGTGCTTGAATTCAGAAGATCTACTCAATATTATCATATGGATTCCATTCATCACTATAAACAGAAAGAGAAGGATTGCCGCTAAAACTGATTCTAACCCGCTAAAAAAGCCTGCTATGTTACATATATATTCGCAGGTTTAATTGAAAAAGAAAAATATTACCATTTACATTCATTTTCCGTTACTCATAACAAAAAAGCTCGTGATGTCTGAAATAACTTAGACAATTTTTTTTTATTTCTAATGGGCTGCAGATTGGTGGCTTACCATTGTAGACCTAGTGCACATTCCCGGAAGCAGGTATCTCTTTTTGTGCGGCAGCATATAGTTGGATACCAATCGCCGCAAGTAATTTTGACGCCCAGTTTCCTTCCTGGAAGGAGGCACCTGATCTTTGACGATGCAAACCTGTACTAGGATTTAATTTTGCCGAGAGCACCCAAGTCAAACAGACACATTAGGGTATTTTACATGCCGCGTAATCATACGACATGGCCGCAGTCGATTTTCTGCATCATAAAAGTCCACCGACATGGGCCAAGGTCGAAGCCGCAACCTTAGGTGCAAAAGGCCAGCGACAAACCAACCACGCCATCTAGCCGACAGTTTATACAAATTAAATATATATGTTACCGGCAAAGTATGAAATCCGGCATTCTAAAGAATGCCTATTCATTCTATACAATGCCTAAATCTAGCCGGCAATGTATGAAATGATTCCTATTTCACACATTGCCTAGGCATTCTATAGAATGCCTTATGGGAAACCGGCAAAGTATGAAATACATCTCAGATTCATTTCGAATATTGTCAATTGACAAGACATAAAACTTTTATCGCGTGTCTCAGGCTCAGAATCTGTTAGTTGTACAATGCTGTTTGTTCGGAAATGTCAAAATACTCAATTTTACTTAAACTTGTTCCAACCAAAAATTGGTTTTTTCCTGTGCTACCTGAAAATGGAGGAGCAAGCTATAGTGTTGGAGAAGGAGCCATGGTTTATAGTAGGGGTCGGCAACCTATGTCCCACGTGCCACATGTGTCACGTGGTACAAATCTCAGTTGCACTTTGCACTACTCAACAAATTTGTAAATTTTTGAATTGTTTCAAAAATGTTCTATTGTATAGTTCACTGAATCATATTGGCAGATTGATTTGACACGCAACAGCTAAAAGGTTGCCGACCCATGGTCCATAGACGTGAAACAACTATTCAACGTCTAGTTGCCCAAAATTCGAGTTGATTCTCCAAAATAAAATAAAAAAGGTTTTTTCTAAACTGAAATTACTTACTAGAAGTTAATAACGGATATAGAAGGAACCCAGGGACTATTGGTTGCTGAATAGTTATGATGTGATGTTTGTGGAAAATAAAAATTTAAACTGTTAAAGAAGGCGTCAGAACCATAAAACAGTGGTCCCCGATCCTTGGTCCGTGGATCAAAAAGAATCAGGCCACTCAAGGAGCATTAAATTATTTCCTTTATATTTACTAAGGTGTATTTTTCTCGTGTTTGTGCGACTTTCCATGAAAATCATTTTATAATTATTTTTTGGTGCAACTGAATTTTACTCTGAAGGCATGTTTAAATACAATTAAATTATAAAATCAAAACAATTTAAAATATAAATAATCAATGTCTCACCCTCAGCGGGCCGCCGTAAAATTATCAAACGTTGACCGGTCTGGAAGCGAAAACTGTTGGGAAGAACTGCTATACAGTATGACGTCATGGATCCCCCCCCCCCACAAATTGGGCTGAAGTATGGTATTTTTACCATTTTCAGAAATATTACATTACACAAGGGATACTATCCCTTTTTAGTACGGTACCATGTAGGCGATACCAATTGCCATAGGTAATTTTGACACCCAGTTTGACGATGTGAACTTGTTGTAGGAATTTAATTTACCAAGAGCAAAATTAAATTCCAGATTCTAGGGGTGTGATAAAATTTTGAAAGAACTTTCAACCAAATACAAAAATGTTACTCGTTATGATATTGAACTGTACATCCACCTACGTGAAACTAGCCAGAAAGAGCAGAAAATTATTTTTTTTAAAAAAAGGTATTGTAGTACAAAACTTTTAATACAAGTATATGCGAAATCACAATTTAACAATAATTTTTTCTAATGGTATTCTCATTATTTTGTCAGAATAATATTTGCACTTTTAGGAATGTAAGTCATTGATATAATATTCTTATCATGACCTTTTTTCATACTTTACCAAAATATATTTAGGCATTCTATAGAATGCTTAGGCATTCTGTACAATGCCTAGGCAAAGTATGTAATGTATCTCATATTTCATACTTTGCCTAAAAACGTCCGGCATTGTATAGAATGCCTAGGCATTCTATAGAATGCCGGCATTTCATACTTTGTCGGTAACATATACATTTCCTCAATATGACGAGAAAAGAGCGTGTCAAAATATAATCTATCTCGTGTAGCTAAATTAGTTGATTTGTTGATGCTATTTAGAAAATTACCTTTTTAAACTTTAACTTTCTTTGTCAAATTTGTATATATTGAAATTTCTCTTTGTACAAATATATAGAATTTTTGAAAAAAAAATTTTGATATATACTCTTATATTTTCTAAAAACAGTGTTTTAGTATTAAATATTCTATTCTTTTTGAGTGCTTAGGCTTGTAAATCTATTCGGAATTCTTTTATATTTCTGAAACTCTCGAGCTTAGAGCTAGATATATATGCTGTAGTCTATACTTCTATACTTCTTTATACAAAGAGCATTTATATAAAGAATAGGGTGCTCTCTATTACACAAGGTCCAATGAATTATATAAAATATAGAGAGATATATAGTGTGTATGTTTATCAGTAATGCTCATGTTTATTAATAATGCTATTAACTCGCTATTTTTAGGGATTAATTATTTATTCAATTGCGGAATGCAGGGTTATTGTTTCAAGGACAGGTGAGTTCTCCTTCAAATGATACCTAGAACACAAAAAGTAGCACGGAGAAAAGCGAGTTTTAAAAACCGCTTGAAACCATTTATTAAGGTTGAAATTCGGTAGATGTGTTTGACCTTCCGTTTCTATGGAAATGAGATGTAGCTAATTTTTTAACATTGCCTACTTATGAGATTGTTTTATTAGTGGACATACGTCTTAAGGTGTAGAGAGATGTTCAATACAACTGAAATATTTCTTGGTTTAATGATAAATAATAAAACGTTTTCAACACTCTAAAATGTTTTTCAGTCTGTGTAAAAATAATTTAAAAATATATCGCTCAACGTTAACCCCTTGCGTACTAGAACGCTCTTTCTACCGTACTCGCAAATCCCAGATTTCTAAGGAAATGACCTTACCGTTATAACACATATTTCATTTTTCCTTTTGACGCTGACTGAGGCGCACGTTCCTTCGCGTTTCGTTTCGCTTTCTGAGGTTAGTGGAACTATTTTTGTTGTTTATTTTTACTTTGTCTTGCCAATATGGCATCGTCGTTGGATTTTAACGAAAGTGATACTGAATGAGAATATTTTCCCGGAAACCAGTGGATATGACAGTGATTCTGACACGGATTTATCTATTTGTGTTGAAGATGAAGAAATTAAACAAAAATAATAATACACTTATGTTACGCACATGGAAAAGCTTTTGTTCCAAGGAACATTTCAAGCAATTTCACAAAGATTAGTAATTTTCATTCTACTTTTCCTATGTTTCAAATTTTTGTAACCCAGACATTTTGAAACTTAACCTTTGTATTTTTATCCGATCCCAATAAAAGAAAATCAATGTTTCCTGTGCTGGTTGCACATCTAAATAAACCAAGTATCCGCATGAGATAACAATGGAATTTAGCCCTATACATAACATGTATCCATTAGTGGTTACATAGTACGCAAGAGGCTTAGGATATAAAAGTATACATTAGAACAGGGGTCGGCAACCAATGGCACTCGGTACAATTCTCAGTGGCACTCTGCACTTCTCTACAAATTAGTCAATCTTTGAGTGAATGGAAATTAATAAATTTGTTTTTTTTTCCAATGGGGCTGCGCTTTTGGTATTTTAAACCTTTTACAGACCTAGTACATTCCCCAGGAGCTGGTCCCACTTTTTTAGCGCTGTACCATATAGGGGATACCAATTACAGCAAGCAATTGTGGCGCCCAGTTTCCTCCACAGAGGGAGGCACCTGAGTTCTTGGCGATGCGAACTTCGTACTAGGATTTTAATTTTGCCGAGAGCATCCAAGGAAAACAGACACTCTAAGGATCTTTCACATGCCGTATAATCATTCGACAGGGCTGCTGTTGATTTTCTACATCAAGAAAATCCACCGACTTGGGCCGGGGTCGAACCCGCAACCATGGGTGTAGAGGGCCAGCGATAAACCAACTACGCCACCCAGCCAGCTATTAATAAATTTGTAATGAAACTTATTTGACAAACTTCTTTAGAGTTATGGACAAAAACGGAATTATGAAAAAATCTGAAAAAGAGATAACTCGTAAGACAAATTTTATAGCAATTTTGTAAATTATTGAATATCATTGCTGGAGAGATTTAATTGTTTTAAGAGAGAAAATTCCATGTACTCTCTCTCTCTCTGTTATCCCTTTTTGGTTCTACATATCTAAGTAAAAATTCTTTCCTTATAGAAAAATATTTCGAGTCCTCAAAGAAATTATTTAACAACTTAATTCTCAGAATCGTGTCAAATTGAAAGTCACAAATTATACCCCTGATTTTGTAATATAAAAGTAAAGCCCTAAAAGCAATAAGTTTGCATTAGAATTATTATTTTTTTATTTAACTATAAGGAAGGAAACTACTTATATTTTATGTTGTGTATTATATGCACAATTTTATTTTTTTTATTTTTGTTGTGAAGAGATAGCTATATTTTATGCTGTTTATTTTTATGTTAAGAAATATTTTTAAATGATGCAAAAATAATATGTAATAAAACTGTAAATCTGTAATATTGACTTCTATTCTCTAACTCTGCTTGCATTATCGCGTGAATCGAATTGTTTAAAAAATGTCCCACTGTGTAGCACACTGAATAATATTGGTAGATTGGTTTGGCACGTCACAATTAAAAAGTTGCCGACCCCTGCAGTAGAATATTACATAAAGTGTTATGTAATATTGTAAACACGTAAGTGCATTCTGGTTTTACTTATTAATAAATTAAACTTATTGTTTAAATTGTAGATCTCCTAAACCTGTTCAGCTTATCGAATCATGTAAACGTTATAAAAGTGTATTTTTTTCTTTAATAGTTTGTATTTAATCTATTTCTCGTTATTTTGAAAACTACTCAATATGTTTAAATAGTTCATAATATCTAAATAAGACACTTACTTGTTTATCATTTTTCTGTTATAAGCAAATGTGTTTATAAACACACTGCTGTGAAGTGGAGTTTTTGCAAAGAATCGAACATATTTAAGGCACTTATTCTATAAAAGTTGTTATATATATAGATAGATAGAATGATGAAAGTTGAGGAATCTAAATTTTAGGTACTTTTCACTTGAAGTCATACAATTTCTAGCACCAAATTGATGCATTTGAATTAGTTTCATTCACCGCAATTTTGAAGAAACCTTATAGAAAAACATACTAATTGGGCCAATTTGCACAATTCTGTGGCTATCTCTGATTTTAACGTTGTGAGATAGTGAGGAATTAAAATAATTATTAATTGAAAAGAAAAGATAATTTTTTAAAAATGTGACATTTGCATCGAAAAAATACAAGAAAGGTTACCTAAATTTATTAGATTTTTGATTCCTTTTTTTTTCATGGCGTGATCTAGAAATTAAAAAGTGCGAGATGTCTATTTAGATTTTTTACATTTTCATATGTCCTGCGTTCTCATTTTTTCTTATGTCAATTATTTTCACCCAGTATCCTGTGGTATTCCGATATTTCTTAAAATAACCACGAAAATTTTATAACTAGTGAATTTTTCAAAGCATAATCCAAACACATAAATATTAAATTTAAAAAAAACACTCATTATATTGGCGCATATGGTTATCATGATTTAAAACTGAAAAAAAAAAGTAAAAAAGAAAAACACAACAACAACAATAAAAAATATACATATGCATGATATACACATATCTTTTTAAAGAGATATTTTTTCCTGCATGTGTTCATAACTCTAGTAAAAGTTCATATAACTAATGAAAAATATATAGGGAGTCCGAAAAACATGACTAAATTTTCAAAAATTAATTAAAAATAAACAAAGATTTTCACTAACCGCTTTTTATTCTCCATAAAAAAAGATTAAAGTTTCAGTTTATTAATATACAAACTAGATGCCATAACTTCCCCGTTTTTCAACATTCTCGTTTCAAAATGGCTTCACCACAAAAACAAGAGCAAGTTGTGCAATGGTTTAACGAATTTAAATCTGAAACAAACGCAAATGGGGAACCACCACACTGGAGTTTGGAAGCTAGAAAAAGTTCCCCAGACGATGGATGGAAAGAGGAAATCCAATATCGGGGCCACTTAGATCTCTAGACCTAACACCTTTAGACTTCTTCTTGTAGGGATACGTGAAAAGCATTGTTTACCAATCTTCAATTTGCGACACGAACGGAATGAAAAGTATAATTACAGTGGTCATTCAGATTGTTGATCTTGTAATGCTTCATAAAACGTGGCTAGAAAACTCGTATAAACTCAATGTATTGCACGCAACTTATTCTGCCCACATTGAAATCGTGCAATAAAGCATTGTAAAAAAACTTTAAGGCATCCGACTACGTTCGAAACCATGACTTTGAAAAGGCGTATAAATGAATAATTTTTTTGATAGTTAGTGTCAGTTGAATTGGAGCTAACATATAAAATTGTTTTTAGAATATTACTACTACTATAAAAAATTGCTTAAATGCAATTTTTTGGCAAAAAATGATGAAAGGATGGTATATTTTCAAAACCTTTTATGGAAAATGCTTCTATGATAATAATATTTTGCTTATATAACGATAAGACTTCTACGCAGAGCCTGAACTAGGATTTTTGAAAAATTCGCATTATTTTTAAAGTTGCGATCAACTGAAGTAATAACTGTTCTTTTGTTAAAATTGCTGTATTATCATGCATTAAAATATAAGTAAATCCACTTCTATAAATAATATATTTCAAAAATCCTAGTTCAGGCTCTGTATAGAAATTTTAGCTATCTATAAGTAAAATATTATTAGTATAGAATCTGTTTTCATAAAAGGAGAATGTTTTGAAAATATGTGATTCTTTCTTCCTTTTTTGCAAGAAACTAGCAATTTAATAATTTTGTCTTGTAATACTATTCCTAAGTCAATTTTAGATGTATATTCTAATTGGAATGATACTAAATATCAAAAAAATTATTCGTTTATACGCTTTTTCAAAACCCCAGTTCCGAACGTAGTCGGATACCTGAATGTTTTCTATGAGGAACAGAAAAAACCGTAAATGGATATCTTCATTATTTATTAAATTATTTTGTTATTACCGTATTTACTCGATTTTTTTATTACCGCATTGATTCTAAGCCGCACCCCAAATTCTAACACGTTTTGTGAAAAAAATAAATGTAGTGTAAAAGGATTTATCGATATCCGATAGTTACGAAATTTGAGATGAGAACTAATGAGGAGTGAATAATTAAACTATTTTACCAGTGTTAAAAAGTTTTAAATACATGCACGAATCTGTTAATTACTCTAACCATCAGTATGATGTTCGATTTCCACCATGCAATGAATTTTTTCGCCTTCGCCTAAGCCGCACCCAATTTTCCGTTACATTAAGTTTGGAAAAAAAAGCGCGGCTTAGATTCGAATAAATAAGGTAATATTTGAAAGTGTAACTATACTTTTAGGACATCCGGTATATAAATTCTATTTTTTAATGTTTATTTTGTGTTGTTTTAATTGCGTAATATGCTACTCAAATGTTATTAAGATCTCTGTTGCGTCTTGGGATTATTAGAAAGCATTCTTAAGAGTTTATTGAATTATTTAAACCAAAGTATTTTTCAGAAAAAAAATGCTTTTTTTTTTGTGAATTATACTAATGTGTGATTTTTAAAATTGAATCATATAAAGCAGCGTTTCTCAAACTGTGGGGTGCGCCCCCTAAGGGGGCATGATAACTGTTCAAGAAGGGGGGGGGGGGGGCAACATACAGAAAAATCGAAAACAAAAAATTATTTTAAAAATTATTAATTTACTGAAAGTAAACAAACAAAATACATTCTGACATGATAAAAAACAAAATTAACTTACACTGATATAATACACTTATAAATAGTATAAGTATACACACAGTACTTATAATATATAAGTACTGTACAATGTATTTTATAATTAATTTAACAATACTAAGTTAAAAACAAGCTTAATAATTACCAGTGACCCCATGGGCTTGTTATATATATAATTCTATGCAAAAAAATTAACACTTATCGATATTTTGCACGGTTTATAATTAATCCCTTAAACATCCGTTTTCGCGTATGTGATGTATTGTGGGGGGGGGGCGAAGAAAAGAAATATATAAGCAAATTCTTTGGAATAAGTATATCCTTTGCAATCATTGTCAAGGTCCATTTATTGCATTCCAAAGCCGTCGTAAAAATGTTATGAATAGCAGTGCACAGAAAAGATCGTACTTCGGAAAGACGTATACAAACGTCCGGAACAATTAACGCTTTGGCAGAGCTAGACTTTTATATACGCACTTAAGAAAGAGCCATATTGTAGCTTTAGTGTTAAAGTATAGTATTATTGAATTCAATGCATTGCTATTTGTATGGAGGGGGGGCGATAAAAATTATGGTTGAATATTGGGTCGCAAATATTGAAAGTTTGAGAAGCCTTGATATAAAGTATTCGCATTTATTTTCCACAATATCTGATCTTATTACTATGACTATATGTTTATTTATTCTTTCTTGTATTGGAAAAAAGTTCATTTTTTCTAAATATGAATAATTTTGCCATTTAAGAATAAAGTATAAAGTTAAAATTTTAGTGTTAATTCAGTTTAAATAAATCCAGAAAAATTAATCTTTAACATAATGCTTGAAATTGAAATGTATTTTAAGAAATTATTTTTTTCTGCTGGTTTTTAGAGTTGTATTTTAATATAATTATATTAAATTTATACATTATTACATTCAATTTAAATCCAACGATAACGAGTTATTTAATTATTTTCATTCCTCATACAAATCACGTATGGTATTCTTCTTCTTTCAGGATGTAGAAAATAAGTGACACATACGATAAAAAAAATGGGAGCCACAGAGACGCTGGAAACTTTAGGATACTTGTTCTACGTCGTCAGTCCAAACAGAACGACATTCGAAAAAGTTGAAGATGTACCAGATTATCAAGTCCAGGTACATTTATTGCGTTTATGACTGAAATAAGCTGTTGCTTATGAATTATAGCCCTGTTTCACGTTTATATATCTCTCTCTGAATCTTCTTTTTTGTCTGTTTAGCTATAAAGTTCACCCAAATGAAAGTGGTACTACAATCGGTTTGATAAAGGGTTTAATTCTATTAATATAAATTAGTATACAAGGGAAAGAAATCATACAGACGTAACAGATAGGTTAGACAAACTCACTTTGTAGGTTGAAACAAGTGTCCAAGTGGTCTACAATATGATGGATACCCAGGGTGAAGAAGCTCCAGCGTTGGATGTGAAACCAATTCTCAACAGCAAATTGGACCTCATTATCGTCGAAAAATCACCGTCCCCTCAGGGCATTCTGGAGTGGAACGAAAATGTAGTATTCACCAGGCGAGAGTTCCGGGTTGTAAAGATGATGTTCGAGAATCTCCCAGTAGAATTGCTGTAACAAAGTTTGGCACGCCACAGCTACATCGGTTCTTTATATTCTTTCTCAGTTCATGAAATAGGGCACAGTACGTGGCAGCATTGCCAGTTGTAAAGTTTGGAGGCATCCATGATGCGAACGATGTTTTTTAACGTGCTCCCCCGCTATCACACATGCTTTTTGTGGGATCTAAGGATATCGCATGCATACCCTGCACTCTGAGCCCTCTATAGGGGCATGTACAGTCATCTTTCTATTCAAATTGTGGAGTTATGACAGCAATGCCACTTTTATTTGGACGAACCTTATTTTTGCGTTTCATTCTGGATGTCTACGTTATAGACTTTGATCAAAACAGAAACAAATTCTAATTTAAATAATAGGAAGGAGTCTATGCTTATACGAATTAGAGACATCAGCAATTATTAGATAATAATATTGGCTTTTTTAGGCCGAGTGGTAGCGTATCACGCTTCCTCCCACAGGTCCGGGTTCTATCCTCGGGCTGTGCAAGGTCGACTTAGCCTTTCATCCCTTCAGAGGGTCTATAAATGAGTACCAAGCTTTCTTCAAAACTAAACTCTGGGGCTTTGCTTCAGACTGACCACCTGACTGGAACCTCTGCTCATGCACCTCAGTGCCCAAGGTCACGGAAGCTAAGATGGGCACAGTAGGACGTCTTGGGCTGTTGCGCCACTGAGTTTAGTTTAGTTTAATTTTGGCTTTTGATCATCATAACATTGAATAAGTAGGCCTAAAAATGTGCCGGGAAGTTAATTTTATTTGATAATAAAAAAAGAAAATCCTCTGTATAGCGAAATTTTTAACAGAGCAAGAAAAGTTTTAAAAGGAGCTTATAAATGGAACCAAAAAAAGGAAAAATAAGGAGAGTAGTCTCCTCCAACAGTTTCATAGCTTTCTAAACATTTCTTGCTGAAAAGGCGACTGTCCATGATTTGCACTTAAAATTTCTCTGCTTTAAATGTGTCAATGATTTTCTACGTTATTCTATTACACAATTGTTGGTAATGACTCATTTTAATTATTTATTATTGAATGTTACAAAAAAATAAAGAAATATAATGAAAGTGACTAACTTATACGAATAAACGAAACGCAGCGATCGGCACGTGCGCTTACAAAACATTTTTCTCAACATACACAATCCACACGCACATGCACGCTAATGTAATCTACACTAAAAAAACAACATAATTGTATGGAAGTGTTAATTTTATCTTTTTTTTTTTCAAACGTTCGATGGAAAAAATTTCTAAATTTTTAACATTTATGGTCATTTAAAAATGAAATATGTTAATGATTAGTGTTCCTGAACTGACGAGAATCATGGCACTTGCAATATCAATAACACGCTCTATATAACTGGATAAACAGAATGCCGTTTTGAAGCATTGAAATTGTTTTTCGTGAGCAGCTTTAATATATCTCGAAAGAAATGCTAATACATTTCTGAGTTATTGTGCTCTGAATTTAGTTCAGACTTTTTGACGTAAGGAAAAAAAATCTTAATCAAGCGGCTACCTCGTCCCTGAATTTATGATCAATGAGAGAAAACGGAGGGTGCAGTATCCAATGTTTAAAGTTACAAACTTCGTGTCTATAGGTATACAAGTCGAATGTAGAGGATTCTTTTCTTTGTTCCGTTTATGGATCATGTACAAAATAATAAAGGTGCAAAACTAAAAACTCAGTGACACATCAGCCCATGGAGGGTCAAGGCCTACTGTGCCAATCTCAGTTTTCCTAACCTAGGACACTGAGGTGCAAGAACAGATGTTCCGGTCAGGTGGTCAGTCTGATACGAAGCTCCCAGTGTTTGTTCCTAAGCAAGCTTAGTACTCATTTATCGACCCACTGAAGGGATGAAAGGCTGAGGAAAACAGCCCGAGGTTTGAACCCCGGACCTGTGGTGTGGTACGCTACCACTCAGCCACTGGCTTTATAATAGAGGTCACTCACTGTCCTTAAATTTAATTGAATCTCTAACTCATCGTCCCTTGACTGAGTTTCAAAATTGCAAAGCAAAAAACTTCCATGTAGTCTTAAAGAGACGCGAATACAAATCGAATTAAGCCAAATTCATGATCAGTGATTACTAATTTGCTTTGCTGTAAAACTTTTAAAATCAACGAATTCTTTTCATTTGTGTGTTTACTTCAAATATTCAACGTTTAACTTTTTTATATTTTTTATTGAGAACATTTAGAAACCCCGTGCACCACACAATGTATAACACGGGGGCTTACAACACAAAGGGGAAAGATTACAACACAAACATCCATGCCTTCTCCGGGATTTGAACCCAGTCCCTACGGCACCGCAGTCAGCGTCGCTAACGACTATACCGGATGGCGGCAACGTTTAACTTTGGAATTTTTTTTTGTATTTGTACCTTATATTACAAGGAGTAAAATATTCGAATGATAATGTTCATCACCAGATGTTAATTATCTTTCTCACTTTTAGGGATTTTTTTATGAAATTTCTGGTAATAATAATTAAATGAATCTTTTTATAACACACCCCATTTTAGTTAATTCCAACTGAAACACTAACTAATAATGTCTGTGTAATCTGGGAAAATCTCTGATTTTTTTTACAATTATTTAAATGTTTTTTAATTGATTAAAATCAGAACAAAAAAAAGGGAGGGCGCTTTGCATGAATGACAAAATTAAATTTCCTCGAAACGTTTTAAACGCGATTATTTCAAATAAGCGTTTTATTATGATTCCCATTAAATTTAGTACAGCAGAGAGTAGAGTCCCGAAAATTCGGTCTAATGTGGACCGAAGGGTGGCCGAGTTTCTTCTTCTTAAGGAATATCGAGAATGAGATTAAAAAAGAATAAATGTTTCCTCATAAAATATTGTACTGCACTTGTATGTATTGTTTGCTTGAGAATATAACAGAAAATGAACATGCTCAAATATCTTTAAACAAAGGAAAAATACATACTTTATGAATTACTCATAGTGCATTTACTACACAAATGTGATTATTAATAAATACATATTATACAGTAATTTACTCGATCAGATGCAACGCAGAAAAATACTTTATGAAGGCATAAAACTGAGTCTTTTGTACCGCACTCTGTGTGTTGCTGCTTCATAGCAAAGATGACGAAGAACAGTAAGTCCATTACTTATCCACATTGTTCTTCAAAATATTGAAAGGTGGTTTCGACAGTCCTTAGTCCCTCACTATGTGACACTTTAGTAGTTTGTCCAATGTCCTCAACGTCTTCATACTTTTCTAGCATTTTTTAATTAACTGTGACGTAAGGTTTTTAAATAACTGGGACATAAGGTCTTGCTCGGTACCGTTCTGAAAACAAGCAAGAGTCTGACTGAGTTATCCAAATTGACGGGTCATCGAGGGCCGAGTTTTCGGGACTCCACTATATATTCCTTTTAAATTTTATAGTTCGCATTACATTAGCTTGGGTGATGATTTGCAATAATTATTTTAATCCGTGTGTTACAGGTTGTGCCATTTTTCTTTGTGTTGGTGCTAAGCGAATATATAATAAACTTTAAAAAAAATCGAGGACGATTAAACGACGCAATTGGATCAATATCCCAAGGAATTCTGTCTGAAACCGTTCGGTAAGTGAATTTTCAATCAATTCCATCTCTTTCTAATTCTCATAGTACTGTTAACTAGGATTAATACCTTTATGCTTTTTCCTTCATTAACCACTTACATTGGAATTAAATTTTCTTTCCAATTTGTTTTAAATTTATTTATTTTTTTTGGTTGGTTTTATTGTTTCTCTTTTATAAAGCAAGATATTCTGCAATGGTAGAAAAATGAAAAACTAATAAACTACATTAATATTCTGTAATGGTAGAAAACATGGAAAACTAATAAACTACATTACTTAATACAGACTTAAGGATGATCTGGGTGAAGCTTTATTATTGGCTTAAAGCTTCTGGATGAAGCTTTATTCGTGTTCTGCTTGTGACGTTTCCCGCCCCACAGCTGTAAATCGGCTTCTTTTGTGGATATGATCACCACGTGCAATGGCATCTGCACCCTTAAAATATTGCGCGGTCTTGGACCTCGCCCTGGAAACCTTTGACACTACGAGGAACCCTTTACTCCGCTCACGAACCGGATGTAACTCGAGGATAAAGACGTCGACCCCTTTAATCCCGGAGACCTTAGAGAGGGCAGAGAGAGGAGACGGTCAAAAACTTCTATAGAGTCAAGACGTACCTTCTCCCTCACATACAACAGAACTTGAACTCTAATAATTCTAAACAATAGCTTAATAACTTCAGAGTGTTTTCTGTAATTAATAGCTGCGACGTAAATAAACTAAATATTTAAATTAATAAATATCACGCTATCTTTATTTATCTCAAACGTCACAAGCTGTTATTGAATGTGTGTAGGAACTGATAGAATCTATCGAAGCTCAAAGTCTTCCCGTTGACGTGGTGTGGAATCAGATCAGGTGCCTTTACTTGAACATAGTTTACTTTATAAAATCCGTCGTTTGCTTGCAGTTTTTTAAATGGTTAAATCATATTTGTATTGAAAAAATATTTTTTGCGCTTTATCTCTGAATGCAGTTTTTTTTTTCTCTCTCTTTACTTGCTTTGGATCTTTTGCATATCATTCACTTTGAAATTATATTTTCAACAAGTTCTGTGATTTAAGATTTAAAGTAAAAAAGTTTTACGTTCAAGTTTGCTTTTTGCTATAATAAAGGAGAAGGGATTTTTGTTAAATAAAAGCTCTATTAAGGGGTAGCTTTTTCTAAGAGGGGGTTGTTGTTATTTTGCTTTTAACTCTAAACACTTTAATGGTGAGCTCAGTTTTTTTCGGCCTTCTCTCAATAGCCCTCGTGTTGCTTCGTAGTATGACGTTTATAAGCAGTCAAACTATCAAAGTTTCATCATGAAAGTCAACCAAATTACTAAATGAACTAGAATTATTCAATCATCAAGTTGATACGTATGTGTGTGTGTGTATTGTACGTAAATTCAATTATATATAATCCTAATATGACCCTTCTTTATTTCTTTTTTCCCTTTTCCATTTCATGACAATAGTATATGCACAGCAAAATAAAATAGAACTCTAAAATTATGAGGCTATATTTTTAGGAGATTATTACTGTGGTACTAAAAAAGATGCTTATGTATTTTAAATATTAAGGAAATCTAAGTGTAGACTGAATATTATTCAAACAGATAGCATTGTTCCAAAATATGTGACTCCTATTCTTCTACTTCTTTTCTAGGTTCTGGAACATATTGTTTTTGTTAATCAGTTTTTTTTTCTACTCACATTGTCTGGGATAAGACTTTAAAAGATTTTTTTCTCACATTTTAAAGTGCTCAATTGAACTGAAATTTCCTATACATGATTGTTTAGGATGACAATACGATAATTTAATTAAATTTACTGAAAATTAATTCGTTAAAACTAATTATTTAAAGGTTTGTAGGTACAGCTACGTTGGCATAATTTTGGCGACCTGGTGACCATGTTGGCACTCTTTATTCTCACCTTAAAATGTGAGAATAAAGCTTTTAAACCCAAGCTTTATTCTCACATTTTAAGGTGCTCAGTTGAGCTGAAATTTTCCAAACACGATTGTTTGGGATGACAATACGATAATTGAACTATAATTAATAAAAAATAATTAATTAAAACTAATTACTTAACGTATTAAACTTTACTCATAATACCAATTGCTTACAATGTGCAACAGTTGAATATTAAAACCACAAATTAAACTATCACTTCGCAAAATTAAAGTATTAAAACCAATTATGAATAAATTCAATTTGACTCAACATTCTCTTTCGCTATTAAAATTTATGGTTTAAAAAAATTATGTTACACAAAGTGTGAAGTTTGAAAAAAAAACCATGGTTAGAAAACTCGTTTTTTACCGGTGTTATTTTAAAGCTAACATGAAGCATAAAAGCTCTTTCCTATTTGTCATTTTAAATCCATAGATATGTTAATCGCATGGGATTCTATGAATAATTTTTAGGCACATCATCTAGACAGTTGCATTCCTTCTATTAGAATAAAATGTATGTGAGTGAGTAAAAAAAGATTTTTTTCTTCTTCTGGTCATTTAAAGTACTTTATGTTTGCTTAGTGGTTTGCGTGGTTAAGTGACAGTTCCTAATTCTAAAACCTGTAAAAAAAATCCATTGTTCTAAAGAATTTGTTAATAAATAAAACTTCATTTCATTCATTGCTTTAAAAAAAATTTTATAACCGGATAAATAAAATGAAAAAAAAAATTAAATAAGAGACATATTAGTAAGAGAGAGAATTTCATATAGAACTATTTATAACTTTGTGTTTATGAATTCTAAATGGTTAAAAGACAAAATTAATAATAAAATAATTGCTGTCAGAGTTGCTCTTATGCTTTAAAAAAATTGTTTATTTCTTTATTTTGTTTCCAGAATTTTATTGGAGGGCTGGAAATTGGCATCTTACATCTATATCTATTCAAACTGGAGAATAGTAACACTTCCATGGGATTCAATATGGACATGGTGGGCTGCTTTCATTATTGTAGACTTCTTATATTATTGGGCGCATAGAGCAAGTCATGGTAAGAACTGAAATAAATTAGCAGAAACCGACTCCCATTTAAAAAAACATTTTCAATGCATATTTTTTTAAATACATCATGACTAAATGAATATTTTTCAGTTATTTAATATTCAGCATGTGTCACTGATAATGTAAAATCGTGAAAAAAGAAATCTAGAGAAAGAAAGAACTCAGAAAAGAAAGAGAAAAAGCATCATACAATAATTGGTGTTTATTTCAACACGATACAAAAATACAGAGAGTGACAACATTATAAGATCAGTATGCTTAGGCTCAAAGTAGGCAGTGGTACTACCAACAGCACGTCATAGAACAAAGACAATGAGCGCGCGAATTTTGGCTTTACAGATGGGAGACTATTCGATTTCAACCAACATGCGTGCAAACGACGACCTACCTCCTACCAGATCTGCTTTATGGGTAAAAAACCAAAGGCCACAGGTGGCCAAGGAAGCACCTGGGTACCTTGTAGGGCTTGATGCCAAATTTTGTAGGATGTAACATTGTTGCAGTTTCAAGATGACTTTTAAAATAATGACTTGTAACAAGCCTACCCGTCTACCCCGTGACCCAGCTAAAGGTGTGGAAGGAAGTGAAGGATTATTCGACATTATAATTTCCAAATTCTTTTATTTAGCATTCTAATCGACTCAAACATAATTCAACGTAACACAGTAATTAGGATGCTCCAATCAGTCAACAGAGGGAGGGGACGAGAGTCACGTTTTGGGAGAATACATTTATTAAACTACTTTATAATAATAGTTCCTCCTTAATATTACTTTTCCCAGTAGATATGTAATTAATGTCCGCTTAACCACTTTAATACTTGAACTATCAACATAATAGGAAGGTGATAATACCTGAAATTAAGCAGTCTTCCTAATCAATTTAATTTATCAATCACAACTTCCTATCTTTAATCTTTTACAAGGCCTTTCTAACCTATTATGGTAATCTTCACCTTGTATTTCCCTTGTCACCACTAGTTAACTTAACTCTAACCTTCTAACTTTCTGCTATCTAATCTTCTTCACTTGTAACTCACTAACTCCTTTAACTCGCGAACTAGAACTATATATAATAAACTTAATTTGCATATCACGCTTTTTTCTTAGGAGAGTATTGATAAATTTTGCTAGCCCCAAAGAATACCCAAGAGGATTAGTAGGAGGTCGCGTATAGATCCGTCGCAGACTGACTTTTTAAATAATGGTCGAATAGTTTTTAAACACATTTCGAATTTATACATAAATTGCAATATTTTTTGCTGGTATATATGTATTCTTTTTTCCTTTAGAATTATTGATTTATAATCGCTGTATGATCAAATTGTGTTACATTGTAAATCCTGCTGAAATATTTTCTTAATTTATGTGTTTAACACCTTATTTTTACAGATCCGTTTTATATTCCAATAATTTTTTTAAGTATTTAGCTTTTTGATAAGTGCATTTTTATTTTTATTTTCCAGAAATAAACTTTATGTGGGCTGCTCACCAAGTGCATCATAGTTCAGAAGATTATAACTTGTCAACAGCTTTAAGACAATCTGTTTTACAAACATATTTCGTATGGGTAAGTTTTTACCATAAATGTATAATAAACTCCATTGTATTAATTTAATCAATGAACTCTTAACAATTTTCCATAAAAAAATTATTTATTAATCGAGATTAAATCCTTGTCAGATCTCTTAGAGGTAAAATAATTAGTCAACCATTTTTCATTAATGTACACGTATTAAGGAATCCATACTGTAACGGGTCTATCCCGTACCTCCTAATAATCCTCTTGGAAAAATCTTTCTTTTAAAATTATTCAATTGAAAACCTTCTCCCGAAGAAGAAGACGTGGTCTATTTAAATTATGTCATGTATTTAAGCATTAACTTTCGGGTTCGAAGAGAGATAGAGGTTAGAAGCTAAATGATAACTGTGAGGATTAACGTAAGGTAATAGAAAGCTAGACGAAAGTGTTCAGGAGATTATCTGCTTACTATTTAAGATTGACGATTTGTCAATTAGGTAATGAAATAGGATTAGCGTTGGCTTGAAGAAGTTTAACGTAGAACGTATTTTCGATTATTGGAATGTGTACGGATAAGACATTCCTGAAGTAAGTTATTAAACTTATTATTAAATTTACTTGTATCTTCTTTCTTGCTCTTGCTCCCATAATTAGTTTAAGGTGCATTTTCTAATCTTGGGTTGTTGAGACTTGTAAATAAATTGCGTTTGCTTAGACTATGGCTAATCTTCCTTCTAACTCACATACACTGATGGTTGGAACAGAGCAACCATCACAATACATCTACTAGAATTGCATTATTTTTTTCTTCTCTATTGAAAAATTGGAAACTATGAATATTAGATTTTCCAATTATCTTTAATCGAATACATATATCAACATTATCTCTCTCTCTCTCTTTCTTTATCTTACTGAATATTCAGATCAAGTTAAATTTATACACAGTATTTTATATTACCTTTTAAGACGTAGGTTTTCAAAGTGGTTCCTACGGGCCTCTGGTTGTCCTTGTGACTGCTTAGAGTGCAAATTAAGATTAATTTTGAGGTATGTGGACAACTTTAGAGATTCACGAAAGGTTTTATATAAAACAAAATATTTGTGACCCATTTTTATTATTATGGAAGTTAAAATAAATTAGTCAGGATTTTTACGGTTTAAAATTTTAAGGGTTAAAAACAGAAAATTTGAGAGTAAAAAATATAAATAAATGTATAAAATACAAGTACCTCATGGTAAAAGTCAGGCCGATCGCAGGTCGTCTGATGCAGGTTTAAACATGAACAGAATGTCGCCTCTATGTGCAATAACTTGTTTAAAATATGGTAGTATAAAAAAGTCGAGAGATTTGAAAATGCAACAAAAATTTTCCATTGTTTTAAACTGAAATCAGCATTGTCCTTTGTGTTGTTAAGAAAATTAAGTACGTTATACATAAATATTTTTTTAAATACAATTGATATCCTGTGCATAGATTTTGTAACTAGTTATACTTTTGTTAAATTCCATTTATAAAATAGTCTCTTATTAGATAACTTTTATTAATATTATTTTTATTATCATTCGTAATTTTTAGGACATCAAAAATTTGTAACTTTTCTGTTGTGCATAAAAATTGAGTGCTTTTGAGGGGTTTATGGCCAAATTTTTAGTATAAGAAAATTATAGTTTTAAAAAAAACTAAAAAACACTCTTTTCTAGTTAATCGAACTAAGTTGTAACTTAATCTTTTAGTCGCGAAATCTGGAATTGATATCTGGAATTAGTCGCCAGATGCGGGATGGGATTTGAAAATGGGAAATCGTTAGTCCTGATGATCCTGATCAGGACAACGGAACAAAATCCTTAAATTATTGTATTGTCATCGGTCCTGGACAAGGGAGCAAAATTTCGAATAAATCTGACCTTTTGAAGTGGGTAAAAATGGAGTTCAAAGATTCCATTACATACAAGTGAAGCTCATAAAAGGGTGTTAAAAAGAGGTTCGTGGCCGTAGAATGTTTGGAAATTTCTGTTTTAAGTAATCACAAGAATGCATGAAAAAAATTATCTTTTAATAATCTTTTATTTTCATTTTAGATGCTTTATTTACCACTGGCATTCTTTATTCCGCCAACTGCTCTTTTGGTGCACTTACAATTCAATTTGCTGTACCAGTTTTGGATTCATACTGAAGTAAATTGAAAATTTATATGTATATATGAGTCAACGATAAATAAATAATATACATAAAAATTTAATATGATCGTATGAATAGGAATATTTATTCTTTTCGTTTTTTCAGTTAGTTACTTCATTGGGTCCATTGGAATACATATTAAACACTGCTAGTCATCATCGAGTACATCATGGTAAGTTCAGTTAAGCGAATACAACAGTTTCACAGTTTCTTTTAAAATTGCAAATAAAAGCAGGATTGTGAATCGAGCAAAATCAAAAATTCATTTAATTCCAACAAAATCCTTTTTAGGTCGAAACAGATACTGCATTGATAAAAACTATGCAGGAGTTTTAATTATTTGGGACAGAATTTTCGGGACATTTGAACCGGAAAGTGAAAAAGTCGTATATGGTCTGACTCATCCTATCAACTCATTTGAACCTATGTACATACAAGTAAGTAACAATTCTTAAATAATAGTTTTTAATTATAAAAACAAAATATTATACTTCTACAAATAAATTCCACAGAAAGTTGAACTATATATTGTATGTTATCCGTAAACTTGATTAAAGTTGTAAGGTAGTAGTGCGTTTACAATTGATACACACGTCGGAATATTAATTAATGAAATAATTATATCATGAAATGCAAAATTAATTTACTATTGTTATGTATATTTAGGTAGTAGCGTAACGGAGGATTTTAGAACCCTCCTGCAAAATCAGGTTTGGGGCTGGCTCCAAGCCTTTCCTGGCGTCAGTCAAGCTTTTGGCCCCCTAGAATTCTGCCCCTCACGATACGGTGGCGCACGTTGCGCCACGTCTTTTACAAACTGGTTAAATTTAACATTTTTTAGCTTCTAATATATTTAAGATTGCTTTTTGATAAATTTGGATTGGGCTTTAATGATCCGACTTGATTAACATTAACACAATTTGAGAATGGTTATCTTGCGGAAAGAAGCAAAGAAATAGAACTTAATTTTTGAGAAAATATTTAGTAGCTGAGTTTTCTCTTGGTAATGAATAAAAAGAAATAGTTCTAAGAGAGGAAACTGATACCATTTAACTATTTTAAGTTATTTAGAATTTGTTAGCATATATAGAACAGTTAAATATTATTTTCAGCTTAAAAAAGTTGGTACTTACATATTATACTGTCGACTAAATTCGCCAAATCAAAAGACGTCGCCCAGTGCTGTTATCGTATACGCTAACAAGTTTGTTACGTTTGTACACGCGTATGAACATTAGTCCACAATTGGCTGCATATCGCATCATTTGGCAACGTCTTTTCGTTTGGCAAATAGGTCAACGGCTTAACACGTAAATATAAAAAAAAAAGTTATGTTTTGCAACAAATTAAACGAATTTGCATCTGTATGGCTTGTGACGTTTGATTCAATAATGGTAGCGTGTTTGAAATATAATAATTTAGTTTAATTGTCACAGCTATTATTTACATTAATATACAAGTTTTCACTATGAGATGATTTTAGAGTCCAAAATAATTTTGTGAGGGAGGGATCTTGTTGATGTCCGTTCCATGCGAAGTTTCCGCTCTTCTCTCTTTCTCTGCGGTTGACCGACCTCTGTGTGTCCCCTTTCACACCCCACATCCGGTGGTGGCGAAATGCTTCCCCTCGGGTCAAAGGTTGCAGGGACTAACCAAGACACGTCCGTCGCAGTATATTAGCGACTGCAGGTGTTTTTGCACGTGTGGTCATCATTCTTCTAAAAACTGACCTGGCCGTGGGAAGCAAGTCCCAGATGTCCAAAGGGGGACGCACATACGTCACAGGCTTTATACGGTACACGTGTTTCCAAAGAGAAATGATATATCTATAGTATATCTTATTAATGTAGAAAAATATACTCTTGGGTATAGAAAACATATAAATGCGTCTTTAAGAAATTGTAATTATATTAAGTGTGAAGTAAACTGTCTGGTATGTCTAACTTAAAAAATATATAATGTTTTTTTTTTTACTCTTAGCTTTGTCACTTCATACACATTTGGAAAACTTTCTGGTCAACAGAAGGATTAGGGAACAAGCTATCCGTTATTTTCAAAGGTCCCGGATGGTCTCCTGGAAAGCCCTGGCACGGGAGTATCGAAGATGTTCCTGATGTAATAAAAATTATTATCTATATTAGTATTTTTAATAAAGAAAAAGAACACAAAATTGTTAAGTTTTTATCGGCATTTTGTTATACTAGATGCGCGCGCGCACGTTGCAGAATTATTTCAGACTTTTAACTTTCAAAAAATTCACAATAATAAATAAATTAAAAATTAGTTTTATACTTGCCAGGAGGGGGACTTCTTGTCACCTAACGGCGGATCAACCCATATTGTAGAAATTATACAATTGTTCCTGCTCGTCGCTCAAACTGTAAAACTGTAATTTACATGCATTATGTAGTTCTGTTTTACCTGAAGGAATATGTAAAGGAAGCAGCAAGAATCTGCGTAAGAAATTAAGAGTCGTGTTCGCTCTTCGGATAAATTTTAACTGCAACATTTTTGTCTATAGAACCATTTTTTGCCGAAATGATAACAACTAACTCATTTCACGATGGAAACTCTAAGATGATCTTTAAGGCATGTATAAAAACACAGACTATATACTCTTGATATTGGTTTTTATTTTGAATTTCAAACAAAGTTCTATCTTTTTCTGCATATGGATTTTTATTCATAATTAATTGGCTGTAAAATTTGCATTACAGCGTCACGTTTAGCTATTTTTGCGCGTTCATGCTATGCTTCACCATCATCATAAATGTAGGTCTTTTTCTCGTGTGTGTGAGATAAGTAAATAAACTTATTACATCAACACGAAAAACTTTTTGTATATGTATAGAAAGCTAACATTCATATAAAATCGAAATATATCCATATAAGAGTATTATTTTTAAGATTTTTTTGTAAATGAAGAAGTTTTTGTTATTAAAAATAAGCATTTATACTGGAAATAGTTATGGCTATTTAGTAGTTAAATGGCTAAATTATTTTAATTTTAGTAAAATTTTAACAAATCCATTTCCGTTGTTGTTTATATATTAGTAATCGGCAGGTATCTTAATATAGTTCTTTATATTAAAATTCTTAATTTTTCACGCATTGTACAATGTAGCGTATAGAGATTTCTTTTATGGGGGGGGGGTTACATTCTAAGAAACAAGTAGACGAAATTGCCGAAATTGTAATTTCTATGGTAAAAATTAAAAACCTTTCGGTCTCTATGCGGGCTTGAACCCCCAAACCTTGTTATTGTGTCCCTACTGATAAAATATAACATCCTTTTCTTAAAACTGACGTATCTTTTATTTCTTAGTGAAAGTTGTTCTTTATTTAATAAGAAAGTTAATAATAGCGAATGCAGGAAATTGATGTATGTTCTCAACTAAATATTCCTTCAACGGACGAAATATGTTGATTAAAATAACTAAGCGGACTGTGTGTGTAAAGTTGATAAATTTTAATTCACACAAACCTGACATCAACCATTGAAATCCCTGGATTTTCGAATAAATAACAAAAATTTCAAAACTAATTATTTTAATAGTCGGCTCGGAGCCAAATCAAGTACAGTAATACCTCGACTTAGCTACCCCGCCTTACGCAAACCGTAGTTAAACGATTTTCAAATCTCGTCGATTCTTCTTTTGCTCCAGGAAAAAGAAATAGTGAAATTGGTAATGTAATTGAAGTTGTTCATATTTGCCAGGCAAATAAATTTATAAGTGTATAGTATTTTCGTTCATGAATTGCTGGATTCCCACAATCTGGAGCTGACAATGGATGAGCTCACAGAAATGCATGAGCAAGAGCAAGACATTGAAGAGCTTTCAGACTCAATCCAATCAGAAGATCGAACGACAGCTGGGAATTTAAGAGAAGGCCACAATTTAATTGAAAAAGCGCTACACAAATTTTAGAAAATAAGGAAATTTTGAGGGTGAAAAAAATAATAACCTTGAAACAGCAGACTACTTTGTTAGATTTTATGAAACATACAACATCTCGAAAACTTTGGTTTGCGATTTTGTATTTGTTTATCTAAGGTTTTATTAAACATTTTTTTTTCTACTTTTATTATTTTCTTTCGTCCTCGGCCCCGAAAAAAAACAATTTAAGGTATCAAAAATGTTGTTTCTAATGCCACCTGTCTGACGGTGTCAGATCGAGGCCCACGAAATTAATCTTGGCAAGGTGCTAGGTGTGCGCCTGTCGTCAGGCTTTGAGCACGGTGCAGATGACAGTTCGATTTGGCTCGGTTCATACATGATAGATGGTGACACCGCCTATCTCCACCTCCACACTTTAGGCAGGGAACTGGAGGGTAGGGAAATATTATCCAGCCCCCTACACCTGTGGTTGCTGCTACGACCACCCACAAGACTTTTGGACCCACTGATTTAACGAGCACGTACTCCTTGTGTACTTGGAGGATATTTGGTGACATCGGGCATCGACCCCAGGCCTTCCAGTCCTGGAGACCGATGCTCTAACCACTAGGCTACCCACGGCCACTCAATTGCGAAATCATACCCCGACTTATGCGAATTCGACTTACGCGCGGTTATCCCTTAGTCCCACCTATCACGTAAGTTCACGGTATTACTGTATACAAAAAGAATTCTCGCCAACTGGCGCCAACACTTCTTTTTTTAAGATTGTAGTTCATTACGCATCTAAAAATACAAATTTCATTCTTATAAATTATACATCTTTTCAGGTGAAGTTTCCAGTAGAAAAGTACGAACCTCGTCTGCCAAGTTGGTGCATAATATACGCGTTTTATCACATGCATATTTTAATTCTGGGATATGTTGAAATGGCCGAAGGAGAAAACGTAAGCTGGATTGTTCTAAAAATTCTTAAAAGAAAAAAGAGTTTTGGAAGAAGTTAAATTTAATTTATAATTTTTTTTGCAGGTTATTCGTCCCTTGATACTTTATGCAGCTATCATTTATCAGGTGTTTTCTCTCTCAGTACTGGGAATGATTCTAGATGCAAGGTAAAACAGTTCTTCTGTATACTTCATAACAGGGGTCGGCAACGTATGGCATGCGTGCCACATGTGGCACGTGGTACGATTCTCATTGGCACTGTGCGCTACTCTACAAATATGTCAATTTTTGAGGGGACGGAAACTGATAAATTTGTGATGAACCTTAATGACAAACATCTTCAAAATTATGGACATTTACGGAATTGCAAAAAAATTTGAAAGATTACCCTAAAAATAAATTTACAGCTATTTTGTTAATTACTGAATATCATTGATGGAGAGATTTAATTGCTTGAAAAGGAGAAAATTGCATGTACTCTGCTTTCCACTTTTGGTTCTACATATCAAAATAAAAAATCTTTCCTCATATGAAAAATGTTTCGAGTCCGCAAAGAAATTGTTTCACAACTGAATACTCAAAATCATTCCAAATTGAAAGTCACAAATTATACCCCTGATTTTATGATATGAAAGTACAGCGGTGCAAACAGTAGGCTCGGATTGAAATTTTTATTTATCTTTTTATTTAACTATACTGAAGGGAAATACTTATATTTTCTATTTCTTATTTTAATAAATATGATTAAAAATACATAACATATGTACAATTTTAATCTTTTTTATTTTTATTAAAGAAATAGTAATATTTTTTTTGTTTATTTTCATGTTAAGAAATACTTTTAAATGATGCAAAATTAATATGTAATAAAACTATAAATCTATATTAACGACCTCTATTCTCTAACTTTCTATACAATATCATGCAAATTGAATTGTTTAAAAAATGTTCTATAGTGTGGCACGTTGAATTCTATTGGTAGATTGGTTTGGCACGCCACAGCTAAAAGGTTGCCGACCCCTTCTGTATAATATTCCTTCGAATCATTGAATGGAATATAAAAATTCTATGTAACACGTAGTGATGAATTATGGTTATCATTATTTTTGCAGAGTTTTTTAATCGAATATGTGCGTCATACATTTCGTTCCACTATTACGTAATAAATAAATATGTAAAATAGGTTTTTTTTGCAACAACGATTCGAAAAGTATTGATTTTATTTATATCTAACATTGTAAAATCACCCAATTTTCTTCTTCATGTTATGATTTTTAAGTTTTGACGCTTAACAGAAGTAGTTTCAAGTGCACATAAAGCAATTTATTCTTCTTGCAACTATACTTGACATTTTTGAAATTATATATTTGTTTTAAAAATGTGTTGTTTTTGCACCAATTAAAAAAAAATTTCTTTTGCACGCCTCGTAAGCCTAAGGTTGCGGGTTCTATCCCGGCTTAAATCGATATATATTCTGGATGTGAAGATCGTAGGCACGTATGCTCTTTAATCATGTGGCATGTAAAAAATCCCTTAAGTATTAATTTGGCTCTGGCACTCTAGGCAAAATTAAATCACTGCAATATTTAGTAACCGACGAGAGCTTGAATTCAATAAATTCAAGCTTCAAAAATTTAGTTGCGAGAGCTACCACTAGATGGTTCCATATTTGTTTAAGCGCAGAAACAGGAAGAAATAGCAAGTCAGATATTGCAATATTGTATATTGTATTGTAGTCAGATATTTCAATATCTTTACATTTAGCAAAGATTTTCTTTCATACATATATATTAATTAGCAAATACATCCTTAATTAACAGGAATGTAAGAGTTTTAGTCATAATTCATATTTTTGAAGTAATGCATAAAATAAGTGTTACTGGAAATCAATTAGAGTGCAAACGAGAAAATAAATTACAAAATCATTTCCATAAAGTGCGAACGACCTTCAGTAAATTCTAATGTATACTAGCTAGCCGACTTGCCATTGAAATTGTTTGCTTTATCGAAAATTCATACATTCAGAAAAGATACTTCGAGTTGAAATTCCTTATAAATCATTATGAATTTTATGTATTGCTATTGAAGGGGTGCATTTCCGGAGAACAGAATCAGCTAGTAACATACCACTAGACAAAAGTGATCACTCCTTTCCGGAGGCTGTTACTGGCTGAAGTAGATACCACCACTACAGTACTCCCTCACCAATGAGTCGGTGATTAGGCGAACGAACGAGACATTTGTTATGGCGAGTGTGTGAACTGATGTTAATGGTGTTGCGTCAAGTTAGTCTGACGATTCTGTTTGCTGCGTCAAGTGAATCTGACAACGTTTTGTTTTACTGTTTTAAGTTAGTCTGACGACATTTGGTTGCTCTTCTTGCGGGTAGATGGCGCCACGACATATCAGTAAGTGGCGCGTTTCTTACAGTCAAGGTTACCAATGAAGTGACGCATTTACGGAGAACAGAACTCGCGACCTATAAATTCGTAAGCACGTAACTTGCCACTAGACAAAATTGATCACTCCTGTCCGGAGGCTGTTATTGGCTTAAGTAGATACCACCTCTACACTATATTATACTTGATTAAAAATTGTAAAAAAATTTCCATGAGCCAAATTTTAAAATTACCATTATTACTTTGTCAACTAAACATGTTTTTTCTTATGTAGGTCGTATGCTGCATGGTTGGAGCTTGTGCGCTGCATTTTATATATAGCAGCGGATTATTACTTCATTCCTTGGACAAGATTGCCTTTGTTAAATCCAGTTTATCAAATGGCTATTCTATCAATAATTCGCATCTCTTTTCTGGTATCCGCAATCGTATGGTTGAGGCTTTGCATCAAAAGTGTAACAATTAGATGGCACTCAAAGAAGTTGCAGTAACTGTTTTACAAATGTGCGAAAATATTACATGATCTATGATATATATTTTTTATTTGTGTGAAATTTGTTTATAGTTGTTGTGTTTAAATGAATAAAGTATTTTTTAAACTGTTTTGAAATAATTATTGTAATATGATTTCATTATTGAAATCTAAAATACCACATTTTACCTGACTCTCTTAAAAATTTTCTAATTTTTAAATTTCGTTTTATTTAGTTTTAAAATGTAATTGATATCATAGAGTTATGTGTATAAATTTTTATTTTGGTCCATTATATTTTTTTAGATTTCGTATTATATACGGGAAGTTTTTAACTTATTGTGAAAAATAATCTAGATTGTAACGTAATTTTCGTTTGTTTTATGACTCTCTGAAGTTAACTTCTTATGGCACGGTAGGGAAAAATTCACCCGTTACGCGTTACGCGATGATGTAAGGTAGGGATGTATTTTCCATTTCGACGGAGCGAAGTTCCAACTTTTTCGATGATTTTGAAACAGCCATCAAATTTTTACTTTTAAAATCAGACGAAGAATAATAACAGAACCGGAAAGATCTTTTATATCGCCACGATACGGTATAATTTTTGTAACAAAATAATAAATTTTCTATTTTTTTACGATTTTTTCTAAAATTAGTCAAAATTGATGCGTTTTCACGAAAATGATTTCTAAATCGTAGCGTATGAATTTATGTTCGTGTTATTAAAACGATATTCTACACTAAATAAATTTATGTCTTTCGCTATTTCAATCTTGGCTTTTTTTACTTGTAAACAAAAACGTCATTCGGTAAGATTGCCTTAAAAAAGATATGGAATTTCGTAATTTTGAAATTTTCTATTTTTCTGTCTTTTTTCACGAATAAAGCTATTTTTTTAAAAAAAAAAACAATGGTCTCTTTAAAATTGTAAACAAACTTTCAAATGTTACTTATGAAATAGATATACCAGATGATCTGTTAATTTTCCTATATATTGATACAAGAAAATTAACACATATAGTTCATTTTACAAGATTAAGACCTTTTCATTCAAAATCAAATTTCCAATTATGCTAAATTCACGAGGCATAAGAAAACATATAATTGAATGATAAACATCTCTGTTTTTTCTTTGCATTTTATATTTCTGGTGATATTTTGATTTTATGCTGATATTGCAAAATCAACATTTCTTATTTTAGTTACCACAAGCCTTTGATAACAAAAGTATGTACTGAAACACCCATAAGTATAATGGAAATAGAATAATAATAATGATACTTTTCTATAAATGTATAAATAAAATTATTTTTAGTATTATGTATTTGAAACGAAAATTTTGTTTATACTTACACCTTTTCCATCTTAATTATTTTTTAAATACAGTTTTAAATAATAATGATGATATTAAATTTGTTAATTATATATAAGATTACTTTAAAATAAAACTTAATTATGCAATTCATTACATATAAACCAAAGAAGTTAACTTCTATTGCGTGTTTATACTGATACACGCATACATTTCTACATGATAAGCAACCAGAATTTTTTTTTTTACTTTTCTCCTGGTGTTTTTTAACTTTTCAAAAGCCGTCGTTGTAGAACACAGCAGATTGCATGAAAAACCGAATGAAATGACAATTCAAACCACCTATAATGATTGTAACATTTGATTTTTTTGTTGACATTTTCGTTTCTTATTAAGCAATTGTCTTGAAAAAGTTGCCAGCAACAACCAATTTGCAGTACACCTGTTTTGAGTACAATGTTTTGTTCACTAAATACTATGATGGAAATTTCCATCATCAGGCAAAGAAGGGTTAAACAATTATCCTATTACTCCTTTCATTGATATTCCTGTCAAGGATATTTTTCCCACACGCATCAAACTTTTATCAAAAAATAACCAGAACGTAGATGTGCAGAAAGATTTTGGAATGACAGATATTTTGGCATGTAGAAAACATGGGATTAATTGTTTTTATCAACATAATCACAATGGCTGTACTCGATCAATTTTAAGTGGCGCTCATCCGGGGGACAGAACCCGCGACCTTCCCTTCCGTAAGCACGTAACGTACTACTGCTCCAAAATGCTCACTTCAGTCTGGAGGCTGCTACTGGCTTATATAGACGATACCGCTACACATTCCTCCACCAGTAAGTCGGTGAACAAGCAAACGAACGCTATAGTTGTTATGGCGAGCGTGTGGGTTGTTGCTATTAATTGGAGGAATTGCGTCAAGTGAGTCTGTCGAGTATAATTGCTGCATCAAATGAGTCTGTCGAATTTGTTTGCTTGCGTCAAGTGGGTCTGACGAGTTTTTTTGGCTGCGTCAAGTGGGTCTGACGAGTTTTTTTGGCTGCTCTTTTTGCAGGTAGATGGCGTCAGGATAGTTCAGAAGGTTACGCTTTTCTTAATTCAGCCAGGGTCACCAATGAAGTGGCGCATAAACGGGTGAGTGAGTGAATATTAACGTCGCTCTGTTCAGCTACACGATGGCTTTTGGCGACGGACCTCGTAATTTTGAACCATGGTCAAATGACGAGGACGACACCTGTGAGCTGGCACTCCCTCTCCTAACTACCACACCACACCAATTGCGGCGCATAACCGAAGAACAGAACCCTGTACCTTTGATTCCGTAAGCACGTAACATACCACTGGACCAAAATGATCAGTCCGGAGGCTGTTACCGGTTTATATAGATGATACCACTACATTGCATATAAATCAGAGAAATGCTTTTTTATTCTTTAATTCACAGTTGTCTATCTTTTATCCGTAGCCATCTCATAGATATTTTGTCATTAGGGCGCAATATAGATTGAAAGATAACGGGAAGATATTCACAAGAAAAACACTACTGAAATTAAAAAATTATCTTAAAAATAGGAGCTCTGTTTTGTATACGATCATTTTGATGGTAAATTGATACATGCTTATGGTAACTGACTAAGCTCGGAACTGGGATTTCGAAAAAGTGCAAGGTGGAAAGGAAACAGCCTACGTCGAAAATTTCCGTTTCTACGAAAATCCACGTTTTTCGACTACATGAGGCAATTTTTTTTGAAAATTTTTTAGAGTTTGAACATTTTTATTTCCAAAACAGTTTTTCTTTTCCCTTTACGCGAAATATAAATAAAATTATAGTGATTTTAAAGAAAACATCACTCACTGCGTAAGTGAACTGGAAGTAACATTTCAAAACCGGAAGTTGCAGAGAATTACAATTTTTAAATCAATTTCTACAGTTTTTTACATCTTTGAAATTTATAATTTATATTTCTATGATTTTTCTTGTGTTTCAGCCACTACTCTACTATTAGTACAGTGATTTCTTGCTAAAAATTGGCAACATAGAGTCTATTTACATTCTAGCATATGTTTTGTTCGGCTATATATTTGGTCTCTTTTTATAACGAAAATTTATGTTTTACGTTAAATTTTTGCTTAAAAGTTTTTTAAAACATTTTAAATATGAGTCATGGTAACAAATCTCGCTCAATAAAGCCAAAATTTGCAGAAAATCAGTATACGAATTAATGTATAGCAATAGATGTTCAAGCTGTAAATGATATACCTGCTGCAAACTTTAAATGAGTTTGTCTCAAAGTTATGTTTTCTCGAAAGAAATTCTTTACCAGATACATGATATTTTAATAACAAAATAAGATAATGTTTTGAAATTTTGTGGGAATGTTTTTTATACTATTTTTCATAAAGTGGACCATAAATTTTGTTGTAGATTAAATAATTTTCCAATTAGAGTTGTTTTTGTAATAAAAAAAAGAAGCTTAAAAAATTGCAAAATCTTCATATTGGAATGTATAAAATACCTGTAATTTTTTAGCATTTTAATATTTCTCTTAGATTTTGGTCCATTTTGAAGAACATTATAGTATTACACTTAAGAGCCAAAACATTATGACCACCCCTACATCTTGCAATGAACTCGCCTGGATGACGTGGAAGGCACGTGATCAGGTGGAAGTGGTGTTTAACTGCTGCTGGAGAGTCTGAAGAATCATTCTTTCACTTACTTCTGTATGTGATGCGAAAGGCTGCGGATCTAAGCGACTTTGATAGTGGGCAGATTGTAATGGCTCGAAGGCTCGAAACTACACGACTTGTGGGTTGTTCGTGGGACGTTCTCTTGGGCGTCTCTGGGACCCGTGGTTGTGGTAGAGCAGACCATGAATGCTACAGGGTATCTGAACCTCATTGCTGACCAGTTGCACCATTACATGGCATCTGTTTTTCCAGCTGGAAATGGAATGTTCCAACAGGACAACGCCCCGTGTCACAAGGCTAAAATTGTGTTTGAGTAGTTCCAGGAACATGAGGCTGAATTCCAGTTAATGTCCTGGTCGCCTAGCTCACCGGATCTCAATCCGATAGAACACATTTGGGATGTCATGGGACGGCAGCTCAGAGTTCAAAGACCACCAATTCGCAATATCTCGGATTTGCGTGACCGTTGCTTAAACATCTGGTACAATCTGTCTCCGGCCATCTACCAAGAACTTGTGGCATCCATGCCAAGGCGGATTGAAGCTGTGTTGCGCGCCGAAGGTGGGCCAACGCGTTATTGACAGGTGGTCATAATCTCTTGAGTGTATGTTGTATATATAGGAAATTAAACAGAGGCGTAGATACCACCATATCAGTTATACGAGGCCTCCGAGCTGCAGGGGCCCCAATATGTGTAAGAAAAAAAATCGTACAATATTAAGTAGGCACAGAAAGGGCTCTCGAGAGATTTTTAATACAGGGCCCACTCAGAACTAGCTACACCAGTGAAATTTAGGTAGTTGCATTAGAATATATTGTGTACAGTGTTACTCGTTTTAATAAAAATGTGGTCAAATTTCCTTGAAAACAACCAATTTTCCTTAAAGTACAATATTTATTTTAAAACATTGATGTATTTTTCCATATTTTTTGCCATTTTTCTTCCTAAAAACACTCAAATATTTTCAAGAAGTCGTTTTTATATATAAAAAAAATTGGGTCCGAGGTAGGCAGTCACCTTAAATGAATTTTATTAAAATTTATTTTCAGTTGAATTTAGTTTCTCATATCAAATTGTTTTCAGAATATTATTATGAAAAAAAATATTTAAAAGCAATTTTTTAGTAAAAAAATGAAGAAAGAATGACGTTTTTTTTCAAAACATTCTTCTTTTATAAAAAATGCATCTATAATAATATCATTTTGCCTACATATTGTTAAGTCTCTACACCATAGGTTCCCAACCTTTTTTGAGCTAGCGCCCACTTTTCTAGTGAATGTTTCGATATCGCCCCCTTTTTTCTAGTGAATATTTCAATGCCACTCCCTTTTCTAATGAATATTTTGATACCGCCCCCTCCCACTCTAGAGAAATAAAAGTGTACTTAATGCATGGTGAAAACATGAGTTAAGTTTTAAAACATATCCTATAACTAATAGAATATATTTTTTAATTTAATTTTTCTAAAACTCTATTTTTTTTGTGAATCTGAAATAGCTGTTGCCACAAATATAATTAACTGTGTAATATTATATATTTTAGTCATAGATAGGATATTTTTGGAATTGAAACGCTACTGAATTTCTTTTTCACTTAAAAGAGTGGAATAAAAGCTTTAGCTTACCTGTTATAAAGACAGTTTTGATGATACGAAGATAAATATAAACTAACAGTTTCAGCCCTTAAAGAATCACACGGTAATTCTTGATTAACATATTTTATTATGTTTCTTGGATAATAATCGTTATGAAATCCAGTGGACGAAACATTTTTCCTACTGCTCACAAAGACAACACGTGCACTACAGAAATTAAAATTTACTATATCATTCCGTTTAATGTAGGTCTGAATGTAATGTAATATTTAAGTTTTTCATCCACTTCCCGAACTACCGAAATATGTGAATTTTCGTGCATGGAATGTAGAAATGATTTGAATACACACAATAATCAACGTAAACAGCATTAAAGTTTACTTTTGTTAGTAATAATCAGAGTGTTTTCTTAGTCTTTTTTAGACTATATTTGGTTAATCTGCCCAAGCCCCTCCATGCCATTTCAACGCCTTCTAATTTTCTCTGGGTTTCTTACCGCCCCCCTGAAAGTCTCAAACTCCCACAAGGGGGCGTTATCGCCCACGTTGAGAACCTATGCTCTACACTGACTGTTCATATATTCTCTGTTCTGACACAACCATTCAACGGTGTGATTGCATTCCTAAAACAGTATGTAAATCTAAAGGTTACACATTTTCCTTCTCGGTATCACATTCATGAATTAATAATGCTATGTAGTGTTGTAACGGATTCTCTTCGCGCCTTTCAACTAATAAACTCTCAAGAGGAAAAAATATTTTCATGAATTGTTTGATTTGTGAGAACTTCTTTCTGTGAAAGAACCGTGTCGCATGTAAATAAAGTGCAATATTTAAAGTTAAGTGAAACGAGTTCGCGGAGGATGTTGGCAGTTATGGTTAAAATTATACTTGTAAAAGCTGTTTTGTGGAATATCTACGGCTTTCTGGCAAAGGATTTGCACACTTATCACAGTCAAGAGCACTGTAAGTGTTCAGGTTCAGTGCATTTGTCTGACTCATTTACTTAAAATAAGTAATATTTATTATTAAATATAGGGCTAACTCGCTCCCATTTGTTAATTGCAACCATATTATATTTTGAATTGTCATAAATAAAAGTTATTGATTTTTTATATTATGTATCTTTCTTCAGTTGCTTTCTTCAGCGAACTAAGGTTTTTTACAAAGTGCTTTCGACGTACTCCAGATATGTTTTCTCTCTATGCATAAAAAAAGTTTTTTGTGATGCTGTAATAAATTTATTCATACATAAGCTATAGTTAATAAAAATAGGTTTTAAAAAGTTGAATTTAACTGAAGAGAAACACCAAGAGAATTTTATGAAGAAAAAAAAACGAACAAATCAAGAAAGTGTACGAAACACAGAAATTTTTAAAAAACGGATTAGTTGAAAACTAGAACTAAATGATACATGTAAATTACAGTTTTACAATTTGAGCAATGAGAACGAACAGTTGTATAGTTTGTACAATGAGGGTTGGTCCACTGTTAGGCTGAAGCTGACAGAAGGTACCCCCCCCCTCCCTCAGTTCTCTTAAAAGAACTAACCTGAAAAAAGTAGAATAATTTGAAAATGAAATTATATGAACGAGTATAATTATACTTAAACGATATATGTAAATACTGAGTTCATGTGAATTAGCTTTTGAATGCACTGAAAGAGAAAACACACATTTGAATGGAGCTCAGATTCTACAACTAAAATCAGGCAACCAAGAGTTTTTCATCATGCCAAAAGGTTGCCAAAGGGCCATCTGTGAGGCGGGGTTGGTTTGTCAATGGCCTTCTGCACCCAAGATAGCAGGTTCGACCCGGACCAAGTCGGTAGATTTTCATGGTGCAAAAAATAGACAGCGTCCATGTCGTATGATTATGCGGCATGTAAATAACCCCTTGAGTGCCTGTTTGGCTTGGGTGCTCTCGGCAAAATCAAATTCCTAGAACAAATTTCGCATCGTCAGAACTGAGGTGCCTCTCTCTGGGAAGGAAACTGGGCGTCAAAATTACTTGCGGCAATTGGTATCGCCTATATGGTGCCGCACTAAAAAATGATACCAGCTCCTGGGGAATGTACTAGGTCTGCAAAGGTAAAAATACCAATCCGTCGCCCCATTGGTAAATAAAAGAATGGTAAACAAAATTTTCTATTTTAAGATTTTTTTAATTTTATTTAGACAGCAATTAGCTTTAAAAATGTTTGAAGTGAACGGTCGGAAAAATATTTCCTTGTTTCTTGTGACAGGATATGTTAAGGAATTAATTTAGCAGTCAGTGCTTCTTTTAATGATTTAATTTTTTAAAAAAGATTTTAAAAGTATGAAAACATGATTTTTTATAAAATTAGTTAATATATATATATATATATATATATATCATCAAGATAAAATAATCTAAGATATTTTCTTTGATTCTTAATCATGTGACAAGGAAATAATTAAGGTATCTCATAACTTCAAAGGCTTAGAAGCTCATGTAATCATATACACTGGGAAAAATCTGGCGATTTGAAGGTTGGTGTTTTTTTTCTGCTCATCAAGGTCATTCGTAACGTTTTTGTCTGGATGCTTATTCGCATTCAGTCCTATTAAATAGGTGCGTGCATTGTGGCATTGGTGCACATAAAAAATACAATTCACCATTTTTCCTTTTGCGTTGTAAACTGTTGGTTAGTTTTTGTATTACTAAATTCAAATTTAAGGAAAAATATTTCGAAACCCACACATGCAGAAAAACAATAGGGAGAGTTTCAAAATAAAGTTTTTTAGCAGCATGCAGTGTTGTGAAATTTGATTTTGGGGAAACGTAGTAAAATTTTTAATATTGAAAAATCTGTTATAAAATAAATTTATTGTATGAGTATAATTCTTTTAATTCGAGATACCTGCTTAGATTTCTTTGAGATACTATTGATTCCTTCAACTTTTTTAATGTTAAAAGAAATGTTTTTAATCACTTCTCAAACAACAAATTCAGATACAACTGAAATCTGTGTACAAAAATATCTAAGTTATATATATGTCACAGTCTTATTAAAATTGTCAGAAATGATTTAATTCGAAACTTTAAAACAGGAATGGAAGATAGAGTAGAGAAAAAACTCAATAGAAGACATCTTTTTTTGTTTGTTTTTGTTTTAATTCCCTCAAAGTGCATGCTGTATACACTTGCCTCCGAAAGTCTGCGTACAGACGCTCATCTTTTTTATATTCATGCAAAGATCACTAATTAAATGAAGTCTTTCTGAATCAACACTATTTTTTATTGATTCCTCTAACGTCGTTAATTCAAATAGTATGAGCAACACAATCACCTGATTAATAGATAAAATAATACAAATATTTATAACTTCAGAACGACACAAATCGTGTGCGTCAAAAGTCTGCGTATACTGGAAAAAACCTTTACAACAATAGATTTTAACTAAAAGTTAACACTTTTTAAGCTATTCCATACTTTCTATAACTCTCTCATCATATTTGGGGCAGGGATTCAACTAGCTTAGTTGTCTCATCTGTGGATATTTTGTTCCATTCTTCTACTATGTCAGATTTAAGCATTTCCTTCGATGTTATTACGTTCTCCCTGATTTTTCACTCGAGTAAATCTCACAAATGCTATATTGTGCTCTAGTCTGGGGACTGGGATGGCTTACGGAGTTGGTTTGGGACATGACAGAACAGCCATGGCTTCACCATTAGCTTGGTTGTATGGTACGTTTGTCCTGCTGAACGTAAAAATCATCTCTGACCGGAAGTTTCTCAGCACTTGCATTGATATTTTACTTCAATAAGTTCAAGTAAACAATTTTGTACATTTTTGATTCAATAAACTCGAGATTACCAACTCAAAGTTTTCCTATGTACCCCTAGACATTATATCTCCTCCTCCATGTTTGATTATCGAAAAAAGATTATCTTTCTTAAGATCTATGCAGGAATTTTGTCCTGTTTGATGCCGAACATTCAAAAATTACTTTCAATTGAATATATTGCATTTTTCCAATAATTAAGTGTCATTTTTAGGTGATTTTTGGCATAGGTCATTCTCTTAGCTTTGTCCACTCGAGAAATGAATGGCTTCTTGAGTGCAACTCGGCCATGATAGTCATCCTCTTTCAGTTCTTTTCGAATTGAGTTAAAGTCACACTTTTTTGCAATATCTTAGCAACGCTTTTAGCTATTTGTGAATCTCATAGCCTTGGATTTATTTTTATAGAGCGTATTACAAGGCAGGATTCTTGAGGTGACACTGCAGACGGGCGGCCGGATCTTGGCTTGGACGCTAACATTTTAGTTGATTTGTAGTTTATGAACACTTTTTGACTCATTGAATGTCTCCTATTTCCAATTTCAGCAATCTCTTTAAAAATTTCTCCCCTTTCTGAAGATCTATGATGATTTTTCTTTCAATAATATATCGATCTCTATTCTGTTACCTGCCATGTTATCACGCAAGGTTTCAAATCTCAAATCCAAAATCAATCGTAAAAGAAGCTTATAGACACGATTTCGTGCTATTATTTTACAATAAAAGGTCTTTAAAAGCTCCATTTTGTAAGTGTACGCAGGATTTTGGGACGGGTGGTTGGAGATTATTTGATGGTCATTCTTGTTTTTCATGTCAAAGTGAATTTTGTTGCTGTTATTTAAATAAGGAAATTTTGAAGAATCTCTGACAGGTATGTTGATTTTCTAAAGCGAGATTTTAATAGTAATTATAGCATAAACACGTAAGATGATTGCCTGTACGCAGACTTTTGGAGACAAGTGTATACGAATCAATGCGTCATTTTCTTTCTTGAATAAGTTAAAACAGGTTAAAAATAGAGCTATTAAACACTCATTTGAATATTACTTACATAAATTGAATATATTTATGCACATTTATTCGAGGAAAAATAAATTACAAAGTAAAATGAAATAAAAAAAACTTTATACATGGTTTTTTATTGTTATGAGTGAGAAATACACATATATATGTAAATCCGAAGACATAATCACTTTTTTAACAGAATCCGAGACAAATCAGAGCAGTTTTTTTGGATTCCATTTCACAGTACGGCCATCGATAACAGTCTTAAGCCACAAAATCCCGGTTGCTATAAACAAACCACGAATCAGCATTGCGATTGTCTTATAATAAGCTGGATTTGCAACAAATATCCATGGAGTAAAATAATAATCAGCTGGAATATACAAAAGACAACGTAATAATTCCAACCACACAGCGTATGGCCTGTAAAAGAAAAATAAAACGCGTTATTAGTTATACCAAGAAAATAAAATACTCATTAATATATGTATTTGAATTCGAGAAAAAAAAATTAAAAAACACTAAATATTTTCTGGAGGGAAAACAACGTTTGTGAAAGCATTTTCATTAAAATGTAATACTCTATGAGTGGTTACCATTATTAGCAAGAGAATTTAATTTTTATAAAAGTCATATTTTGAAGATACAGTAGAACTGTTGGTGACAGTCACTAACACCGTAGCTACCGCAGTATCAATGATACGGGGCTCCGAAGCTACAAGGGGTCCAACATGTGTAACTACAGTATCACTAACAGTTCTTTCATTTCTAAAAAAGAGCCCCGAAGGAGTTTTGATACGGGGCCCACTCAGAACTAGCTATGCCAGTGATGACAGCCCTTTAATTTCAGTCACGGTTAAGTTACAAGGAGACATCTAAGTTTGTAATGCCTGACGGTTCCCGCTTGCATCTGAAACCCCTTGTCTACCTGCAGACCTGGCTAGGTGTGTGGGAGAAATTGAATAATCAACAGACATGATTTTAATCTAATTAGTTTATTGTTACCAGAATATCAATCAGACACAATAACAATCTAATTAAGATAAATAATCAAATAGTTGAGCGCGGAGGTGAGATTCAATAACACGGGGATGCTACTACGGACCTTCAACTGATCAATCCGGACGTTCAATACAAACTACGTCGCACACTAATAAGCTAGCTTTTAATTAATCAAGGCTCACGATACCTGTACTTCGATAAAGCGGATCCTACACTTGAATCTTGCAGGATATCTTTATCTGTATTTAAACAATGTCGTCGGATCCACTCTCCGTAATCCTTTTTCATGGACAAACTCCAAAATCTCATAATAATCCCACGATCCTTCAATCTTCAACTAACAAACTAACTCGCAAACTCTTTGCTAACTCCAACTTGCCAACTCTTCAAACTCGCGAAAACAGAACTTTTATAATATACTTCATTTGCATAATCACGCTTTCTTACTCAGCGAAAGTTGGTTCAGATAAAATATTTTTCCTCAGAAGAATCCCTAAGGAATTAGTATAGTCGCGGATAGATCCGTCACAAGTTGGCATATCAAATTTCTGCTCTTTACTAAAGTGGGTACTTTGTACCAAAACAGATTTAATGTACATCAGACCTCAGTTGCAAAACGAAGAATTTTAGGGCATCCCTGCAAAGTCAAGTTTGGGGCCCTAAGACGGATCTTGCAAAGAATTGCAATGTATGTTACGCTACTGCCAGACCCTCTTCCCGAAGGATATTCAAAGATACGAATCGACGACTCGACATTATGACTCGGTGGCTTAAAAGAAGAGTGTAGGGTTTGAAATCCCGAGTTATATTTTCAATTTCGGGATTACATTATCCAAATCCCGGGATTAGGAATGGACTATTCAATAAAAATACTCACACATTAGTATAGTTAAAATTGCATAATAAAACTGAAAATATAATTAAAAATTGGTTTAATATTAATTTTATTGAAACAAATAAAAAAAAACTTAACTCATCATAAAAAATCACATAAAAATAGTGTATAATGAAATTAAAAAAAACATTTCTTCATTTCTTGTGTTTCTGTAAATAAGCTTTAAAAAAATACAGCTCGTCCAGCTTTTTATTTTTGTTACAAATTGTCCTGCCTAAGAAAATGCTCGTTCGGATTCTATACTAGTAGGTATTATCGTCATTAAATAGGAGTAAATTCTTTTCAGGTAGTCACCACGCCTCCCTCCATTTTCAAAAAAGAGACACTTCTTTTTTTGAATTTTTGAGGACATTGTCTCAAATTTACTAGACTGAATTGGTACATATAGCTCTTTGATAACTTTATTTGGTTCTTCTGCAACACTTAATGGTTTTTGTACATAAATTGATGCAGTTATTGAATCACAATGTGACCAATTTCAAATGTTACCTTATTTGAAATTGAAGATCATGTGGCATGAGCTGTTAGTATTGCAATGGGATTCCAAGTGTCTCAGGTCTTTCAAGCAGTTCAGCTATTAATTAATGGCATTTAATTGAAGAAGGAACTGTGACAAAATCTATTCTTGAGATGTTGTTTATGTTATTGTGTAAGTATTGCAGTGAGCCACTTAAATCTGTGGAACGTTCTCCCGTATGAGAAATAAGAGCTGCAGATATTTTTTTTATTATAGCACTTATATTGTAATTGAACAAAAAAATTCTACATACATATTTCATAAACAAAATATAAATTTTCTAAGAATTAAGTTCTTAGAAAATTTTGATGAGAAAAAAATTTTAAAATATAATTTAGACAAAAATTAATTAGGAGTGGATTTAGGAGTGGGAAAAATACCGGTATCCCGGGATTTCGGGATCCCGGGGCTGCAAACCCTAGTAGCGTGACCGCCTTGTAAATCTAAGGTTGTGGGTTTGTTCAAGGCTGGATACGAAAATCGTAGGCATGCATGTCATATGGTGCATGTAAAAGATACATTGAGTATCAATTTGGCCTTAGCATTCTCGGCAATATTCAGCATCTGACGAGAGCTTAAATTGAATAAATTCAAGGTATTTTGTAACGTGAGCCGCTACTAGATGGAGCCACCAGTGAAATAGCTCTCACACTTAGGGATTGCCGTGTCTGCAAAAGGCTATACTGCCAAAATGCATCCCATTTGAGAAAAAAGAGCATTATGACCACTCGAGTAACAAATCACATATGTGAAGGGAAAGCGAACGCGTTCTACGAGTCTTTGTTATTCACCAGCTGAAAGTTTCCAAAATAAAATTCAGGCATAAAATTCATCTTATTACCTTATTAAATAAAAGAAAATTTCAAAAAATAATAAATAAATAAAAACAATAAATGTATACCTTCTGTCCAACACACTTCCTAACGAGGTCACAGAAAACATTATATACATTATGACTCCGTATAGAACTTTTGGAGGTAGGATCTACAAAAATTTTAAGAAAATTTATATCGAAATCATTTTGATAGAATGCATTTATAAAAACTAATTTAAAAATAGTTTAAAAATAAAAGAAAACACAAGATAAAACATTTTCTTACGTGCTGATTTCTTTGGAGTGCGAAATAGGTTGCTAGTATTGCAAAAAAATGAAAAAACCCTTGTAAAATATATAAAAATGGCACTGCTGGATTGTACTTCTTGACAGGAAATTTCACCTAATTAAAAAAAAAAAAGCTTTTAAATTTCTGAATCTTAACCATCAATTAAAAGCAATTAGAACCAAGTTATAGTCTGAAGTATATATATATATATACTAGCCGTTACCCGCCCGCTTCGCTGGGTATTTCATGATGTTTTATAAATTTTTACTGATTATATATATGTATAAACTATTGATATCTAAGTCCTAGAATTAAGAATTCGATTGTATTGAAGAATATACTTATACCTTTAACTGTCGCCTGTTGATAAAAAAAAAGGGCAGAACTCATCTAATTTGTATTTTCTAAAAATCTCTAAAATTGAAGTATAGAATGATGTTTGCTCTTTCGTAACCCAAAAACCAAGTGGATTCCCGCAAAACCAAATTTCGGTGGACCGCTACTCCGTAAATTGAACATGCAAGCCAAATTTCAAGTCTAAATCTAACAGAAAAAAAAACAAAAGTTTTACTATCAATATCCCCGTAATCCCGTTGAGAGCTGTTTCCCAAAATAACCGCACTTAGCGGATTTCAATTCAACAAAAGAAAAATGCAAACCAAATTTCATTATTATAGTCCTTGTAGCTCGAAAAAAGGAATTTTTTTTGTCAATACGTCCCAGTAACCCCTGCACGCCCCCCAGAACTTCATTTGCTTAAAATACATTCTTAGTGGATCCCTATTCAACAAAAGAAACATGCTTAACAAATTTCAAGTATTTAGGTCTAACAATTAAAAACAGGAATTTTTTTCTGTAACTCCTCTTGACCCCTCGCAACCATCCTTAGGGGTCAATTTTCGTTTTACTCTTTGTTAGAGGAACTCTATTCCATGAAAGGAACATGCCTACCAATTTTCAAGCAGGATGATCAAATAGTTTAAAAATGGAAATATTTATCGATTACGCCTCTTAATCTCCCGAAATTAAACTTAGTAGTTGATAATCGCAAAACGCATTTTGTAGCGGTTCTCTACTTTACGAAAGGAATCTGCTTATCACAAATTTCAAGACTGTACGTCTAATAGTTTAAAAATGGGGATAATTATCTATAACGCCGCTTGAGCCCCCGCAACGCCACTTCTGGGTCTGTTTTCACAAAACCCATTTTGTAGGGGAATGGCACTATATGAAAGGAATCTGCTTAGCAAAATTTGAAGACTGTGCGTCCAATAAATTAAAAATGCAAAAAAAAAATTATCAATAATGCCCCTTCAACCCCCGCAACGCCACCTAGGGGTCGATTTTCACAAAACACATTTTGTAGTATATCTCTATCTTATGAGAGAAATCTGCTTATCAAATTTCAAGACTGTGCGTCTAATAGTTTAAAAATAGAAATAATTATTTATATCTGCCCTTAACCCCCCGCAACACCCCTTGGGGGTCAGTTTTCTCCAAACCCGTTTTGTAGCGGATATTTACTCCATGAAAGAAATATTCCTACTAATTTTCAAGCAGTAGGTCAAGTAGTTTAAAAACGAAATTATTTATCTATTACGCCACTTAATCCCCCGCAACGCCACTTAGAGGTCTGTTTTCACAAAACCTCATTATAGCTGATCTCTACTCTATGAAAGAAATCTATTTATCAAATATAAAGACTGTGCGTCTAATAGTTTAAAAATGGAAATAATTATCTATAACGCCCCTTAAGCCTCGCAACGCCACTTGGGGGCAATTTTCACGAAACCCATTTTGTAGCGTATCTCTACCCTATGAGAGGAATCCGCTTACCAAGTTTCAAGACTGTACGTCTAATAACTTAAAAATCGGAATTTATAACGCCCCTTAAACCCCCTGCCCCGCAACAACCCTTGGGGATCAATTTTCCCAAAACCCATTTTGTAGCGGATATTTACTCCATGAAAGAAACTTACCTACCAATTTTCAAGCAGGTAGGTGAAGTAGTTTAAAAACGGATATATTTATCTATTACGCCCCTTAATCCCTGCAACGCCACTTAGAAGTCTGTTTTCACAAAACCCGTTTATTAACTGATCATTATTCTACGAAAGGAATCTATTTATCAAATTTAAAGACAGTGCGTTAAATATTTTAAAAATGGAAATAATTATCTATAACGCCGCCTAAGCCCCTGCAACGCCACTTGGGGTCGATTTTCACCAAACTTATTTTGTAGCGGATCTCTACTGTATGAAAGGAATCTGCTTACCCAATTTCAAAATTGTACATTGAGTAGTTTAAACATGGAAACAATTATTTATAACGCCCCTTAACCCCCCGTAATGCCCCTTGCGTTTCGAATTTTGGAAAATCCGTTCTTAGCTCTATGAAAGGAACATGTCTAACAAATTTCAAGTCTGTAGGTTGAATAGTTCCAGAGATATCGTGATTAGTCAGTCAGTCAGTCAGTCGCTTTTCTCCTTTATATATATAGATATATGTAAGAATAATTAATAAAAAAAATACAACTGACGGCCTTTTAAGTTAATAGGGTTGCACAAAACGATTTTCAAAATAAAGATTTTAACAAATCAATCATGATAAATGTGATATACTTTTATTAAGTTCTTTTTGCATAGTTATATTTGTTTATTTTTTTAGTGAACTTATATACAGTTACTATCCGTTACTCTCTCTCAATGACTTCTTAAGGTATTTCATGATGTTGTATGAATGCATATTGTTTTTAAGCCATGATATGTAAATCCTTTTTGATTGTATTCAAAAACATTCTTATGGTTTTCACCTCATAATAAAAAGGACAGGACATCAGAAGGACATAAAAAGGACAGGACTTAAATTTCTAAAACAGAAATATATTTATCTTTAATGTCCACGTAACTTCTTCTTGGAATTCAATTTCCATAAAACCCTTCCTTAGCACATCACTACTCAACAAATGAAATATGCCTAACTAATTTTAAGTCTATTTGTCAAATATTTTAAAAAATGGAATTCTTGTATCTTTTACTCCTCCGCAATATTTCTCCACGTCTTTTAGGGTCGATTTTCGTAAAAAGCATTCTTAGCAGATCTCTGCTTAACAAAAGAAACATGTCTGCCAAATTTAGAGTCTGTACGTCTAGAGGTTTAGAGCACTCGAAATGAGTATGTGTGAACGTCGGTTTTTCAATTCCTATTATTAGCTCACACTCTCTCTGTATTTATTTATACAAATGTTTATCTTGTTCAAATTTTCAATCGTTAATAAAAAAATTTCTACTCAGCCAATCAAGTTCAAATAATTTTTTTAAACTTGTCTTGGATGACACTTGATGTCAATATAGTTTTTCAAATATTAATTCATTAATTACCATTTAATTAATTTAATTTAATTAATTACTGGTTTTTGTCGCCAACAGATTTATCTAGGTTGTTCTAACAGTGTAACTGTTAAGAGAATGACAAAAGTTGGCGTCGAAAACCAGTTTTTCAGCCAAACTAGCCAAACCGGGTGTGCATTATTACAATAATACAGACAAATCATGCACTTTTTTAAATCCCTACTATTAGTTAGCTCTCTCCCTATGTATACAGTAGTGGCCAAAGTTGTAGACACTTTTTAAAATTTTTATGTTTTTTAAATTTGTATGCTTTTAGGAAATGTTACATTGCACAAAATGCCAAATCTTTTATATCATTATTTTAAACACAATTTAACACTGAATTCAACACAAGAAACAAAATTCAAATATTTGCAACGCAACAAAAGTTATGCTGCAAAAACTATCGATACACATTAGATACTGATGATGGCAGTGAGTAATCAGAGTTTAATGGCGAAGCCATTATTTTTTATAACAGCTTCACATCGATGTTTCATTAAACTAAAAATAGTTTTTAAGATCTCCCTTCGTTATTGTAGGATGCCAGGAAACAATTATATCCTCAATTAGTTCTTTTTTATTTCATGGGTACCTCATTAGAGCAAGAGTTTTCGAACGGTGTCTCAAATTTTCGATAGGAGTTAGGTCAGGACTGTTTCCTGGCCAGGACAACAACTCGATGATCTTAGAACGATATCAGTCTTTCGATTACTTTACTGTGTGGCAAGGAGCAGAAACTTGCTGAAAAATAAATGAATCATTGTTGGTAAATAGATCCCTAATGGAAGGGGAAAGTTTGGGTTCTAGAGTGGTGTCAATGTATTTTGTGACATTCAGTGTCCCATCGATGATATGAAGGCGACCTATACCATCCGTTGATATGCATGACCAAATAATATAAAACTATGTGGATACTTCACAGTTGGCTGGATGCAATCAGGATGTAGCATTCTCGTATTATACGCCTCACATACTTTTGGTCTATAACGATATTTTGAATAACGATATCTTAGTTTCATCCCTCCATATAACTTGTGACCACAAAACATTTCCCCGATTAATTTATTCCTTTTTGAATATTGTAGTCTTTTATAGAGCTGTTGTAAATTGAGATAAGGCTTTTTTTTTGTGGAATTCTACCTCTTAATCTAACATCTGCTAATCTTCTCCTGTATGTATGTATGTATGTATGCACGTATGTATGTATGTATGTATGTATGTATGTATATATATATATATATATATATATATATATAAAGGAGAAAACAGCGACTCACTGACTGACTGACTGACTGACTAATCACGATATCTCTGGAACTATTCAACCTACAGATTTGAAATTTGGTAGACATCTTCCTTTCATAGAGTAGACATCAGCTCAGAACGGATTTTCCAAAATTCGAAACGCAAGGGGCATTAAGGGGGGTTAAGGGGCGTTATAAATAATTGTTTCCATGTTTAAACTACTCAATGTACAATTTTGAAATTGGGTAAGCAGATTCCTTTCATACAGTAGAGATCCGCTACAAAATAAGTTTGGTGAAAATCGACCCCAAGTGGCGTTCCAGGGGCTTAGGCGGCGTTATAGATAATTATTTCCATTTTTAAAATATTTAACGCACTGTCTTTAAATTTGATAAATAGATTCCTTTCGTAGAATAATGATCAGTTAATAAACGGGTTTTGTGAAAACAGACTTCTAAGTGGCGTTGCAGGGATTAAGGGGCGTAATAAATAAATATATCCGTTTTTAAACTACTTCGCCTACCTGCTTGAAAATTAGTAGGTAAGTTTCTTTCATGGAGTAAATATTCGCTACAAAATGGGTTTTGGGAAAATTGACCCCCCAAGGGTTGTTGCGGGGGTTATAAATTTAAGGGGCGTTATAAATTCCGATTTTTAAGTTATTAGACGTACAGTCTTGAAACTTGGTAAGCGGATTCCTCTCATAGGGTAGAGATACGCTACAAAATGGGTTTCGTGAAAATTGCCCCCAAGTGGCGTTGCGAGGCTTAAGTGGCGTTAATTATATAGATAATTATTAGGATAGATAATTATTTCTATTTTTAAACTATTAGACGTACAGTCTTGAAACTTGGTAAGCGGATTCCTCTCATAGGGTAGAGATACGCTACAAAATGGGTTTCGTGAAAATTGCCCTCAAGTGGCGTTGCGAGGCTTAAGTGGCGTTAATTATATAGATAATTATTAGGATAGGTAATTATTTCCATTTTTAAACTATTAGACGCACAGTCTTTATATTTGATAAATAGATTTCTTTCATAGAGTAGAGATCAGCTATAATGAGGTTTTGTGAAAACAGACCTCTAAGTGGCGTTGCGGGGGATTAAGTGGCGTAATAGATAAATAACTTCGTTTTTAAACTACTTGACCTACTGCTTGAAAATTGGTAGGAATGTTTCTTTCATGGAGTAAATATCCGCTACAAAACGGGTTTGGGGAATATTGGCCCCCAAGGGGTGTTGCGGGGGGTTAAGGGCAGATATAAATAATTATTTCTGTTTTTAAACTATTGGACGCACAGTCTTGAAATTTGATAAGCAGATTCCTCTCATAAGATAGAGATATACTACAAAATGTGTTTTGTGAAAATCGACCCCTAGGTGGCGTTGCGGGAGTTCAAGGGGCATTATTGATAATTTTTTTTTGCATTTTTAATTTATTGGACGCACAGTCTTCAAATTTTGCTAAGCAGATTCCTTTCATAGAGTGCCTATCCCCTACAAAATAGGTTTTATGAAAACAGACCCAGAAGTGGCGTTGCGGGGCTCAAGCGGCGTTATAGATAATTATCCCCATTTTTAAACTATTTAGACGTACAGTCTTGAAATTTGTGATAAGCAGATTCCTTTCGTAAAGTAGAGAACCGCTACAAAATGCGTTTTGCGAATATCAACTACCAAGTTTAATTTCGGGAAATTAAGAGGCGTAATCGATAAATATTTCCATTTTTAAACTATTTGATCATCCTGCTTGAAAATTGGTAGGCATGTTCCTTTCATGGAATAGAGTTCCTCTAACAAAGAGTAAAACGAAAATTGACCCCAAGGATGGTTGCGAGGGGTCAAGAGGAGTTACAGAAAAAAATTCCTGTTTTTAATTGTTAGACCCAAATACTTGAAATTTGTTAAGCATGTTTCTTTTGTTGAATAGGGATCCACTAAGAATGTATTTTAAGCAAATCAAGTTCTGGGGGGCGTGCAGGGGGTTACTGGGACGTATTGACAAAAAAAATTCCTTTTTTCGAGCTACAAGGACTATAATAATGAAATTTGGTTTGCATTTTTCTTTTGTTGAATTGAAATCCGCTAAGAGCGGTTATTTCGGGAAACAGCTCTCAACGGGATTACGGGGATATTGATAGTAAAACTTTTGTTTTTTTCTGTTAGATTTAGACTTGAAATTTGGCTTGCATGTTCAATTTGCGGAGTAGAGATCCACCGAAATTTGGTTTTGCGGGAATCCACTTGGTTTTTGGGTTACGAAAGAGCAAACATCATTCTATACTTCAATTTTAGAGATTTTTAGAAAATACAAATTAGATGAGTTCTGCCCTTTTTTTTTTATCAACAGGCGACAGTTAAAGGTATAAGTATATTCTTCAATACAATCGAATTCTTAATTCTAGGACTTAGATATCAATAGTTTATACATATATATAATCAGTAAAAATTTATAAAACATCATGAAATACCCAGCGAAGCGGGCGGGTAACAGCTAGTACCTATATATATATATATATATATATATATATTTGGGAAAGGAGTGCAAGTTTTCTTTTACTTCTTTTGATTTTTATTGTAAGAGATGGCACCACTAATCGAAACCACGTGAGTTTTAGCTGCGCGATACGATGAGGTCATGTATTTATAAAGGGGGCAGAAAAGAAAAACTGAGAGTTGCACCAAAGTTTGAACGAAGGCAGGTCAGAGGAAATCGGACTCTACGTTGTTTTGAGAAAGAGTACGTGTTTTCGGAATTAGTATGGTGCTATCTCGAATTATTTAAAACCCCTTGTAAATAGTAAATGTTTTAGTTGTGTTATTAATAAATTAGGTTATTTTAACCCTGCGTGCTTATTTTAACTTTAAAATCGAACCTTTCCCTAGACGCCGTCCCATATATATATATATATATATACTAGCTGACTCGGCCACGCGTTGCTGTGGCCTTGTTTTAATACGTTAGTTCAATAATATTTTAAGCTATTCAATGCAGTCAAATTAATCTTCCTTTATAATTTTGGAGGGTTGAAATAAAGTATAAAACAACAAATTATTTTAATTTTGCATTTCATTCATCTCCTATTTGAGTGTAGTATAATGCATGAATTACTAATGAAGTTGTTAAGTATCAACATTTGAATATTTAATTGTATAAATGTGGTGAATAACATTGATTCTTTGCAATTTTTAAAAGTAATTTTATTATTTTAAAGTATAACAAATACTAATTTTATACAACTAATCGCTAATCGATGCACAATATTTTTCGGTAACCCATATTTTGCTAACTCAAATAGATTCAACGGTTTCCGCACACGTGAGCATGTAACATCTAGTTGCCCATTCTAGAAACATGGATTTTCTAAATCCAAGCATCAAATGAATATTGTTCGGGTTTCAGATTCATTTATGATCATCGCGAAAGCCAAACGAATCTGGAATTGAAGCCTTTTGAATGGTTTTAGAGTTTCTGACTGTATGAGTGGAATACGTGGCAACAAATTCCGTAGTAGCAGAACCGAACTTTCATTCAAATTTTATAGTCAAAATGTTTGCTTCAAGAAGTTTCCGGTATAATTTTTTGATGATCAAACGTGCACCGTTGCATTATCTAGGTGAATTTAAGTTACACAGATAATAACCAGGGAACCAACCGAAGATTATGTGGTGACATTCCTGATATATCTAGAAAATTCAAAAACTCGGTTGAAAAAATTACGGTTTTGTTTTCATCAACAATAGTGGCGATTGGTTTAAAAAACGTTGGATCAACTGGCAACAACCCTGTGTCTGAAAGTTTATTTCTTCACAATACCAGCATTTTTTCTGATTAAGTAACAGGATTACAGAGGCAATAATTATCAAGATAATTATACGGTGTATCCTCGGAAAGACACTCTCAATCAGTTCCTTTTTGCCTAAAGAACATTACAGAAAGCGTCTGGTTATTTCATGCATTATGTATTGGGATGAAGTTCTATTTCACCGTTTCCGATATTCAGTAGTTGGTTAAGAAATATTTGCTCAGATTGATCATCTTGCAAATGTATTCGCGTGTTTATGGTCAGTCGAAGTGTTTCCACGTTTCGCCATCGAAACGATTGTTTTAAACAGGCGTTAATCTCGTGAGCAAAAGCAGAGCGTGTAATGGCTGTTAATACCTGTCGGAAATCACCAGACAGTAATACAACAGCAACACCGAATATTCTCTCGTTGCCTTTTAAATCTTGCAAAGCTCTATGTAATGTTTTGAGCGAATGTTTATGGTTCATGGTACACTTATCCCTGATCATGACTGAATTCATTTGCAATACTGTAGCCAATCCACTCTTTTTTTCAATGGTACATATTGCATCTTGTATTTTATGAATGTCCTTTGGCAGCTAAAGTGGAATGGGCAGTTTTTTCAACATCTAACACGGTGACAACAATGCCCGAAGATGCAATTTCCTATTGCAATCATATTTTCGCACGACTGCAACTGAAAGTTTAGTTGCTACAGGGAATGAAAATCCGGAGGTGGAACTCGAACACTAAGTCATTTGATCTCATTCCAGAAAATTTATGGAAGCTTTTGAAATCCGTATCCAGATTCTCGTTCCCACCCCGAGAAGTACTCGGTGCCCACTTTCGACGCCCACGCTACTGTAAATTCAGTCTCTGAAGGGGGATATACGGTCGGTCGGCATTATCCGGCAAAGTTACGGGAGTTTCTAAAATCCGATTGCACATTATTATTGTTTCCTATCTAGAAAAACACCAGGAAAGCATTTCCCTCTCCTCAAGAATTTTAAAGCAAGCTTTTTCTACAGTTCGTGCAAAATACTTTCGTCTGGCATTATTTGACGTAGATATGAGATAATATTAAATTGGATTGAGAATATTCGGATCGGCAGTTCCGAAATACAATCAAGATCCCCTTTTTGCGTCTCTACGTCGCCAAGTGGCCGCAATAGCCAAGTGGTCAAGGCATGGGATCATGGCTAGCGTGTCATGAGTTTGAGCCCAGCACCACTGAAAACCCGCCGTGTAGGGGAGCGATGCACGTTAAATCTCTCGAGAGCTCAAACGTCCTCCCATTGGTGTGGCGTGGTAGTTAGGAGAGGGGGTGCAAGCTCAGGTGTCGTCCGCGTCACTTGACCAGGGTTCAAAATTACGTGGTCAGTCGCAAAAGCCCTCTTGTCGCTGAAAAGTGCGACGTTAATATTAACTCACTCACTCACTTTACGTCGGCAAGATAGTCTGGTACTGCTGTCCGAGAACATTCCGATCCCCCGGCATTATCTGGCAAAAATACAGGAATTTCTATATTTCGATTTCAGACTCGCTTAAACCATCTCAAATTACACCAGAAATACACTTTTCCCACGCCAAGACTTTAAGGGTGAGCTCCTGCCCCGGTTTGCGTAAAAGACGGTCATCCTGAATTATCTGGCAAAGTTACTGTTATTTCTCAGATTGAATATCAGAATCGGATTATCCGTTTTGAAATACACCAAGGACAAAGTTTTTATGATCCAAGGCTTTTAAGGCATGCTACAGTGTGTCTAAAATACGGTCGACTTGCATTATCCGACAAAGTTATTGAAACTCCTAAAATTCAATTTCAGATTCTCATTTCACACTCCGAAATGCACACGGAGCTAACCTTTGATGCTCCAGCGCGAGCAAGTTCAGTCGCTACAGATAATGAAAATTCGGACGCGGGACCCGAATCATTTGCCTTTTCTCCTTATTCAGACAATATCCGACAAGTTTAGTGGAGTTTCTGAAATATAATTTCAAATTATCGTTTTCCGCCCCTAGATACAACAGGAAAATACTTTTGTTTCCCTGAGCCAGCAAGTCCAGTCCCTGGAAGGGGCATTAGGTTCGTCCGGCATTATCTGGCAAAGTTACTGGAATTTCTAAAATTCGATTTCAAACTCTCGTTCACCATCCCGAATTACAATAGAAACGCACTTTTTCCACACCAAGTTATTAAGGGTAAGCTCTTGCCACGGTTTGCGTAATAAATGGTCGTCCTGAATTATCCGGCAAATTTACAGTTATTTCTCAGACTGGATATCAGATTCGGATTATCTATTTTGAAGTACGCCAGGGTCCAAGTTTTCACGATTCAAGGCTTTTAATGTAAGCCTCTGTTATGATGTGTCTAAAATACGGTCGGCCGGCTTTATCCGGCAAAGTTACGGTTATTTTTGGAAACTGACTCGAAAATCGGATTCCACACCCCGAAATACGCCATGCACTTAATGTTCGTGCATTTTGGTTTGCAATATCTGCTTCCACAGACACATGAGCAATGCCACATTTTGCGATTATTCCCTTACGGGAATCTGGCAACGTTTTTTTTCCGGATTCTTCGCATTTCCGGCAATAAAAAAAATTATGGCGTGATTAATTGAAATAAAAACCATCCTATGTTTTAAGTTGGACGAAATGACACACAGTATGCAAAATTATATTATGATCAGTTGAGTAGTTTCGGAGTCCATTGCGGACAAACACTGTGACACGTATATATATATATATATATATATATATACACTAGCTGTTACCCGACCGCTTCGCTGGGTATTTCATGATGTTTTATAAATTTTTGTTGGTTATATATATGTATAAATTTTTGATATTTAAGTCCTAGCATTAAGAATTCGATTGTATTGAAAAATATGCGCCCCTTACGTTCCTCAACGCCACTTGGGAGTCGATTTTCACGAAACGCATTTTGTGGCGTATCTGTATTCTATGAGAGGAATCTGCTTACCAAATTTCAACCCTGTGCGTCTAATAGTTTAAAAATTGGAATAACTATTTATATCTCCCCTTAACCCCCTGCAACACCCTTTGGGGGTCATTTTTCCCAAAACCCATTTTGTAGCGGATATTTACTCCATGAAAGAAACATGTCTACCAATTTTCAAGCAGGTTGGTCAAGTAGTTTAAAAACGAAAATATTTATCTATTACGCCCTTTACCCCCCCCCCTCGCAACGCCACTGGGGGGGGTTACTTTCCCAAAAACCATCTTGTATCTGATCTCTACTCTATGAAAGGAATCTATTTATCAAATTTAAAGACTGTGCGTCTAATAGTTTAAAAATGGAAATAATTATCTACAACGCCCTCTAAGCCCCCGCAATGTCACTTGGGGGTCGATTTTCACCAAACTCATTTTGTAGGGGATCTCTACTGTATGAAAGGAATCTGCTTACCCAATTTCAAGATTGTACGTTGAGTAGTTTAAAAATGGAAACAATTACTTATAACGCTCCTCAACCCCCGTAACGCCCCTTGCGTTTCGAATTTCGCAAAATCCGTTCTTAGCTAATCTCTACTTCATGAAAGGAACATGTGTACCAAATTTCAAGTCTTTAAGTTGAACAGTTCCGGAGATATCGTGATTAGTCAGTCAGTCAGTGAGTGAGTCGCTTTTCTCCTTTATATATATAGATAATTATTTATATCTCCTCTTAACCCCCCCCGCCCCGCAACAAACCCTTGGGGGTCATTTTTCCCAAAACCCATTTTGTAGCGGATATTTACTCCATGAAAGAAACATGTCTACCAATTTTCAAGCAGGTTGGTCAAGTAGTTTAAAAACGAAAATATTTATCTATTACGCCCTTTACCCCCCCTCCCCTCGCAACGCCACTTGGGAGGCTATTTTCCCAAAACCCATCTTGTAGATGATATCTACTCTATGAAAGGAATATATTTATCAAATATAAAGACTTTGCGTCTCATAGCTTAAAAATGTTAATAATTATCTATAGCGGCCCCTAAGTCCCGCAACGCCACTTGGGGGTCAATTTTCACCGAACTCATTTGGTAGGGGATCTCTACTCTATGAAAAGGATCTGTTTACCTAATTTCAAGATTGTACATCGAGTAGTTTAAAAATGGAAACAATTATTTATAACGCTCCTTAACCCCCCGTAACGCCCCTTACGATTCGAATTTCACAAAATCCGTTCTTAGTTGATCTTTACTCCATAAAAGGAACTTGTCTACCAAATTTCAAATCTGTAGGTTGAATAGTTCCGGATATATCGTGATTAGTCAGTCAGTCAGTCAGTCAGCGAGTTGAGTCGCTTTTCTCCTTTATATATATAGATATATATATGTATGTATGTATGTATATTGTTCAAATTTTCAATCGTTAATAAAGTACTTTTTATTCAACCATTCAAAGTAGAAATTGACTTAATTTTTTTAAAAAATTTGTTTGCTATATATATATATATATATATATATATATATATATATATTTGGGTTTATTTTTTCGAAGAAAAGCAACGCAGTTAGAATACCAATTTCTTTCTACATTCTAATAATTAACGTAATCTATAACGTTGATAAACAAACCATTAAATCCTCACCATACGTCCTCCTTTGAGAATAGACCTTTTCCTCTTTTCATAATAAATTTAAATATCTTTTTTTTAGCTTCTAAATTAGGACCATTACTAGTATTTTGATAAAATTTTTATGCATATTTAATGTGATTCACATACTGATATAGAAGTTCTTAAACTGAATCAAATTCTGTGTAACATTTTTTTTCCTAAAACATGTTAAATTTCAAAAGTTTTATTTCATAATTTGCTTTTTTATTGAAATTAAATTTAAATTTACATATCGATTTCAAATCTTTTAAAATTTTGTCCAGCTGTTGTAAAACCCCAACATGATTTCCGAGATTTCGAAATAGAAATTTTCTAAAAGAAATTTACATTTAATACCATCATTATGAGCCACTTTCCGCAGTTAAGATGTTTTTATGATGTTGAACGAAGTGCGTATACTGTAGTGGAATCAATTATTAAAAGTCAACAATTTTTTTTATAAAAGAATAGTGATAAGGATACATACTGACAACTCACTTATTTGAAAAGAATTACGATTTAAGACGAATTTATAATTTTCGATCTTTGAAGTTTTGTTCACTTTCTGAACAAGATAAGCCACTAACCACCACTGATTTTACATGGATTTAATTTAAATACCATGATTTACGACAGAATGATTTTTATCTTAGGCTATTATGTTTAGTTTCAATATGCAGACATTTTCCACTTTCTAACTTGTTTGAATACTCTGTTTATTTGAAGTTTTTAGACATTTCTTTCTTTTTTTCCCCCCTGTAAAGTTGAGAGTCTAGTGAAAATATTTCGTGAATAAAAAAATTACTTTAGTTCTTAATACATCTTGTGATATTTTGGTTTAGTTCAAATTCTGGAAAAAGAGAAGTAAAATAAAACGAAAATTCCCGATTTTTCTCTTGGAGCAAAAATTTTGGAAGAAATTTAGTGTATAACAAGAATTAAATTTTACATTCTGTTTGAAAAAAGAAAATTGTTAATACTTTTCTCAGGAAAGAATTCTTTGTAAAAAAACTAACTTACTAATTTTATAGCTTTTCACTTTTAAATACAAGATCATTGTCCTTTTTTAAAAAAATTACCTGCATAATAATAACAATAAATTATAAACGTCTCTAAAACACAATTAACTGGAACAGCTAGTATTAGTAGATTCCTGTAATATTTAGAACAATGACAATACAGAAAAATTGATGAATCTGCCCATCTTTTCACTGCTTATTTATATTCAGATTAAAATGCCATATGATACACCGAAATACTTACTTTCTTTTTAGAATGCTATGTTTCAATTTAATTATTAAACATATTATGTTCAATTTATGTTAAACAACTACGATATCTATTGTTTGAGCATGCGCAGTGGGCGCCGCCTGGCGGTGATTAAGTGTATTAAGAAAACGAGCGTTGAGTCTCAGAGAGAGTGTGAGCGGGAGATCGCACGAGCGAGAGCAAGAATTACGGTGCCCATCGCAGTGTTCCGACATACGCCCCGAGCAACCGAGAAAGAAGAGAAATAAAGATGTTTATCACCAACGCCTTCTAATTAATTACTGAGAGAGAGAGAGAGAGAAACACACATAGGGACCACTACCCAACATTGAGTGGTCCGTCCAACAAGCCGGAGAAGTGAACATCCAAGGTGCCGTGAGTAGTGGTCTTTTATGTTTTTTTATTATAATAAATTGAGGACTAAATTAACTTTAGAAAAATGTTTAAGAACTGCCGTAAGGAAGATCTTCGTATTGTTGCTCTTGAACTTGGTGAGACTCTTTCTGAAAAAGTAACTATAGTTGAGTTAACTGAAATTATTAAAGAAAATAAATATTTTAAGGAGGATGTTGAATTTGTTAAAGAATTAATTCAATATACGATCGAAGACCGTAAAAAAGCTGAGGAAGACCGTAAAAAAGCGGAGGAAGCTAGGTTAAGAGAAAAAGAGCTTGAACTTGAGCTTGCACGTTTACATAGAGTTAATTCAGATAACGAGAGAACAGATGAGGGTTATAATTGCTAGATGCGTTGGTGAAGAGTGTTCGAATTCTAACTGTGAAGGTGCCTAATAGACCTGAAGGTTGGGCATTCTTTTTCGCTTCTTTAGAGAGAGCCTTTGCTTCAAAAAATGTACCCGAGAAATTTAAGTCGGAAATTTTATTAATTTGTTGGGTGAAAAAGCTACAAATGTGTTAACATATGTTAAAGATGACGAGCTTAACAATTATGAAAAACTAAAATTAATAATTCTAAGAGAATACGAGCCAAGTGCAAATCAATTTCTTGAACAATTTAAAAAAGCTACGCGTCATCCAAATGAAACGTATACTCAGTATACTTCTCGCCTAATAACAAATTGGCAGTATTACTTAAAATTAAGGAGGGTCTCTGATTTTGATAATTTAAATGATCTTATAGTGTCGGACAAAATTTTCAGTACTCTTGAAAAAGAGGTAGCTTCACACATTTCCGTCCGTGCAGGAAATGATTGGTTTCGCCCGCTGGAACTTGCCAAAGAGATAGACTTGTATAACACTTCTCGAGGAAAGTGCTTAAAACCTGTGCCGAATGTCTTTACTAGAAATAATCCAGTGAAGAGCGCGTCAAGAGTATTTTTGAGTGAGGTTAAAAACTCTAAATGTGTTTGTTGCGCTGAATCGCATCCATTATACAAGTGTGCAGTGTATTTAAAACTTCCCGTAACCAAGAGAATTGATGTAATTAAAGCTAATAACCTTTGTTTTAATTGTCTTTCTACATCTCATAGAGCAAAAGACTGTAAATCGAGATATGTTTGTTCAAACTGTCAAAAGCGACATCATAACACCATACATTACACAGAGCGAGCGCGAGACCAGGAAGTAATAAATTCCACCCTTGAACCTCTAAACACATCAGCGCCTGAATTCATCCCAAGTGCAGAAACTCAAAACAACTTACTAACCGCAACGAGTATAAACAGAAAAAAATGTGTTTTGCTAAGCTCAGCAATTTGTTATATAAAGTGTGAAAATGGTTTATTCCCAGTCAAAGCAATTTTAGATAGTGGAAGCACTTCTAACTTTGTAACTAAAAGCTTATGCGAGTTAATTGGATTGAAAAAATACAAATCTAATGTTTTGGTTTCGGGATTAAGCAAATCATTAATTCCGATAGAATCGCGAGTTACAGTATCTATTAGCAATAAAGAAGGGAGTTATGTTAAAACATTAGACTTTTTTTTGGTACCAACTATAACACAAGATCTTGTTCCAACAACGAAGATCGATTTTAATCTGAATAATATTCCCAATCTTAAATTAGCTGACAATAATTTTAATATTCCAGAGCGCGTGCAAATGCTATTAGGTGCAGAAGTCTTCTATGAATTAATGTTACCCGGACAGTTCAAGATGGAGGGTTCAAATGTTATTTTTCAAAACACTGTTTTCGGATTTGTTGTTTCCGGATCTATTTCCTCAGAGGAGAAGGGAAAGGAACATTGTGGGGTTATTCAGGCGGATAATCTAGAGCTTTCAATTAAGAAGTTTTGGGAAATCGAAAGTGTAGAAATCGATTCTGTTAAACCAGTGAATTAAATATTTGTGAGGATCATTTTAAAAACACTCATTCAAGAGATGACCAGGGAAGATATACAGTGGCGATGCCGTTAAAAGAAGATCCTTCATGTCTTGGTGAATCCAAACAAACCGCGATTCAGAGATTAAACTCTTTGTGGAAACGACTAAATAGAGATAAAGAATATTTGTCCCTGTATGAGAAATTTTTACAGGAATATGAGGATTTGGGTCACATGAGGGAAATCAAGGCGGATGGGTCTGGAGTTGCATTTTACATGCCACACCATGCTGTTTATCGCCCCGAAAAGTCTACAACGAAACTGAGAATAGTGTTTAATGGATCAAGTCCATCAACGAGTGGGAAATCTCTAAATTCAATTCAATTTAATGGCGGACTGGTCCAAGAAGACCTCTTTTCCATTATGGTTCGCTTCCGAAAGCACAAGTATGCCTTTACCACGGATATAGAGAAAATGTTTCGCATGATAAATATACACCCAGAGCAAACGTGTTTGCAAAGAATTCTGTGGAAGAAGGGCATAGGAGAACCAATAAAAACGTACGAGTTAACTACAGTCACCTACGGTACAGTTAGCGCACCTTATCTGGCCACGAGAACGTTGAAGCAGTTAGCGATGGATGAAGCTAATAATTTTCCTTTGGCGGCTCCTGTGGTGCTGAGTGACTGCTACATGGATGATATACTTTCAGGTTCCGAGAGTATAGAAGAATTAATCGAATTGCAGCATCAATTGATAGAAATGTTCCAGACTGCAGGATGCATCTTCATAAGTGGTGCGGTAATTTTCCTGAGATAACTTCAAACCTGCAGGAGTATGCTTTCTTGGAGTCTGATGAGACTAAAGCGCTAGGAATAATTTGGAATCCTAGACCAGACTGTTTCCTTTTCAGAATAGAGCAACAAAGGCCAACTTCATTCACCAAAAGAATGGTTTTGTCTATCATTGCAAGAATCTTTGACCCTTTGGGTCTCCTGGTCCAATTATAGCTTGGGCAAAGATATTTATGCAAAGATTGTGGTTGCTGGAATTGGGATGGAGTGATGAACTTCCTTTTAAAGAAGAAAAGGAGTGGCGTCGATTTATCGACTCCTTGGAAGCCGTGAATAGCATCTCTATTGACAGATGTATTGTGGTTCACAGAGCGGAGAGCATTGAGTTGCATGCATTTAGCGACGCATCGGAAAAGGCGTATGGAGCATCCATTTATCTCAAGTCTATATCTGCCCTTGGAGAAGTTAAAGTGTGTCTCGTAACGAGTAAAAGCCGAGTGTCACCTCTGAAGCAGATTTCCATTCCAAGACTTGAACTGTGTGGGGCAGTTCTTGCCGCTAAATTGATGAAGAAGGTGAAGGACGCATTGAAGCTTCAGATTTCAGCTGTGCATTTTTGGTCGGATTCGACTATTGTGATTTCATGGATACATCGAGAATCAAGAGAATTGAAGACGTTCGTGGCTAATCGAGTGTCTAAGATTCATCAACTAAGTTCCTGTGACCAGTGGCATCACATTGCATCGGAACAGAATCCTGCTGATATGTTATCTAGAGGAGTACTTCCTGAGGAGCTTCGTGACAACTCTCTATGGTGGCATGGTCCTGATCTTCTTCAACAGAGTGCTTATTCAACCACCGTCATTGGGGAACCAACCCAGAGAGATGACTTTGACTGCGAACTACGGGTGTCTGAGAGAACTCTGGAGACTTCATTGCTGTGTTCCAAGAACTTTGACTTTTTCAACCATCTTATGGACCTTTCTAATAATTATTTTAAAATAATACATATTGTTTCTTATATTTATAGATTTATTCACAATTGCAGATCCAAGGTGAAAAGGAGGGGACCTTTAACTACGAATGAAGTAAATGACTCCGAAACCTGGCTTATCAAGCAGGATCAAAGTGGTATTAATTTAAGTGACCCTTCAGGTAATCTTAAATCTTTAAACATATTCCAGGATGATAAAGGAGTCCTGAGAGTTGGTGGTAGGCTGGAAAAAGCTTCCATACCCTACAGCCAAAAGCATCCAGCTATACTGGCTAAAAATTCTAAATTGAGTAGAAATATATTTCATAACTTTGCATAAGAAATTATTTCATGTTGGTCCACAAGGACTACTGAATGCAGTAAGATTGAGATTTTGGGCTTTAGGAGGTAGAAACCTAGCTAGGAAAACGGTTCATACTTGTGTGATATGTTTCAAGTGTAAACCAATTCCCTCTTCTCAAATAATGGGCAATCTTCCGTATGAAAGAGTGAATATGGCCCCTCCATTCAGTGTAACTGGTCTAGATTTGGGAGGTCCATATTTTGTAGCTTACAAAAATCAGAGAAAAGGTATCCTTAACAAAATCTATGTTTGTGTTTGCATTTGCTTTGTGACTCGTGCCGTCCACCTTGAAATTCTTTCCGATTTGACTTCGGATGCAATAATTGCAACTCTTAAGAGATTCATGTCTAGGCGAGGAAAATGTTCCAAAATTTTTACAGACAATGCGACAAATTTCGTTGGTGCGAATTCTCAATTAAAGGCATTTTATAAGACCCTTAACTTTCCAGATCAAAATCTGGCGGCATATTTCAGTGAAGAAGGTATTGAATGGAATTTTATTCCACCAAGGGCCCCACATATGGGAGGTCTTTGGGAGGCCGGCATAAAGTCAGTGAAATATCACCTTAAGCGAGCATTGGGAAGATCCCGACTCACATACGAGGAGTTTGAAACAGTGATTATCCAGGTGGAAGGAATCTTAAATTCCAGACCCCTTACACCAATATCCAATGATTTTGATAACTTTGAGGTATTAACTCCTGCCCATTTCTTGATTGGTAGATCAATTAATTCTATTCTTGAGCCCATAGTAATTAATATTAATGACAATAGATTAAGCCGTTGGCAGAAAACAACAAAGGTAATTCAGGTAGTTTGGAAAAAATGGAGTACCGATTATCTGAATACTCTCCAACAGAGAACCAAGTGGATGATCGAGAAGGACAATATAATGTGTGGGACAATGGTAATTGTAAAGGAGGATTTTACACCAGTTTGCAACTGGCTTTTAGGGCGCGTCGTTGAGGTCTATCATGGTTCTGATGGTAAAGTGAGAACAGTCAGAATTAAAACAAAAACAGGAGAATTTAAGAGGCCCATAACTAAGATTTGTATTCTACCTATAGATGTAAATAGTTAAGTCAATTTCCATTTAAGAAATTATGTGTTTTTCATTAAATTGTGCTTTGTAATTTTAACTTTTTTTTTTTTTCTGAAAATTTATTGTACTTTATATATATAATAATTTTGAAAACAATTGTTTAACCTGAAACTATTGTGAATTGTGAAACTGTATTGCTATTGTTGAATATTAATATTGCAAGGCCGGGGGGTATGTTTGAGCATGCGCAGTGGGCGCCGCCTGGCGGTGATTAAGTGTATTAAGAAAACGAGCGTTGAGTCTCAGAGAGGAGTGTGAGCGGGAGATCGGACAGCGAGAGCGAGAATTACGGTGCCCATCGCAGTGTTCCGACATACGCCCCGAGCAACAGAGAAAGAAGAGAAATAAAGATATTTGTCACCAACGCAGTCTTATTACTGAGATGAGTGTGAGAGAGAGAGAAACACATAGGGACCACTACCCAACACCCAACATCTATAAATTATAT
>BMAO01034347.1:0-38169 GCA_019973975.1 Trichonephila clavata | reverse complement strand
TTCTCTTTTTTGAAACACGTTTATCTTCATGTGAAACCAAGCAAAGAATCTCATTATCTGTTGAGTTTTGACAATAACACAAAACTCATATAACTTTGCAGGCTATCTTACATAGCAGAGCGAAAAACATCATCAGGGTTGGGTTGCTGTCGCACACATAACATCGTCTCCAGCCCCTTGGCTTGTCATTTTTCGACCAGTTAAAAACGCACTATGGCCAAGCATGTGACAACTTCATTGTCACTCATCCAGAACAAACTATCACAGACAAAAATATTGGTGAGGTTTTGAGCATCACTTACTTCAAATTAGCTACAGTTGGAAATGCCATTGAAAGGGTTTAAAGAATATGGGAACGAGCCTCATAATCTTCTTGTGTTTAGCGAACATGACTATGCTGCGGTAAAAACTACTAAACATGCCACTATTGGCGATGGAACTGAGAATAATAGTGCTAATCCTCAGACCCCGGTAATAGAAAACCAACATATAAACCCTCCAGAAAAACCAGAACTTATGGCAAATGCTGGTTCCGATGCACCAAAGAAGCCTGTTAGTGTTTTTTATTTCAAACCATTGCCTAAAACAACATAATGTGAGAAAAAAAGAAAAAGAAAAAAACTGAGCTCTAGAGCATTCTTACAAGCACACCCATCAAAGAAATGTTAGAACAAAGGGAAGGTAGAACAGGAAGTTTTTTAAAAAAAAACAGAGAAAAAAAGCTCGGGAAGCTAAAAAGGGAATAAAAAAACTCAAACTGTTCCTGTATGCCTAAGTCTATAAAATCCAGGCAAAACCTTCCAGTTGTATCAACTTCAAAGGACGGTGTAAAAAGATGTCGTGCTTGTGAAGAGGAACCTTCCAACAGAAGAATGGATCCAGTGCTGTAAATGCCAAGAGTGTTTGCATGAAGAATGTTCCAATTATAAAAATGACATTTTTATTTGTGACTATTGTTAGGTACACAACTAAACACTACAACGTTACGTTTCAATGCATTACGCTTAGTTTGATACTTTGTAAGATGTAAAAACACAGTTATCATTTGTTAAACCATGTAACACATTCAAAAGATAAAGTATGTTCAACCTTTTTCAGTGTTATCATCTTGCCCCAGTACTTGGGCTAGATGACGATTTGTTAAGGGTATGAAAAAATAAAATTATCCTTTACTTCTTTTATTAGAAAAATTAAATGGTAATATATTTTAACACTACAAAGGACTACTCTAACAGTTCATGTAAAATTGATTTTACTACCCTTAAAAATAAATTAATAAATAACAGAAATCTGCTAACGTCGTCATCTTGCCCCGATCTCCCCTACGTAGTAATTTTTTGAAAAATTTCAAATTCCCAATTATAGCTTTTTTGAGAATTTTCGTATGTTTCACAACTAAAAAATTCATAAAAAAGTAATGAGAAGCAGCATAAAAACCAATATAATACTTTATGTAGTATATTATTAGGTACTTTGAAAAAAATTTTGAAAGAAAGTATACACACACACATTTAAAAAACCCTTAAGGATTTAAAAATGTTAAAAAAATTAATTTAACAGACATTTTGCAATAAACTTAAAATTTTTTATATGAAATTATTATTTAAATATGATTAAAATCAAATTTCAAGAATTTAAGATAAAAAAAAATTGTGAAGATTGTACCCATTCACCTTAGGAAGTCAAGTAGATCTCAAAGATTTTCAATCTCTACCTCATTAAAACTATAAATTTATTTTAGTTTACCAGGATCATTTGACGAAATTTGAGTGACTTAAAGACCTCTCCAAACAAGAAAAAAGAGGTAACAATGCATTCGATCCATATATTTTTATTATTTGATGCCCATGTTTGCAGTAATCCAACAATGGAAGAGATTTCTGCAATAAACTTATATACAATTTGTAAAAAAATTGGCTGTAACTTAAGATCGTACATGGCAAACCCAAACGTAGTCAGAATCAAGGTAGCGTTGAGAGGGCCATTATAGACGTCTAAAACATGTTAACAACTGGACGTCAGACAACGAATCTATTTTATAGAGTCATAGCCTTTAAGTTATTTAGTTCATGAAAAAAATAGGGTACTTCATTCTGGTATAAAAGGAACGACTTACGAGACTATGTTTGGTTGTGCTTCTAGAGTTGAACTGTCCACAACTCATATTCCAAAAGAAGTATTTGTTGCAGTACAGGATGAAAACAGTTTGAAAAAACCTTAACAGCTCTAACTGCATGTTCCAAACGTAAAGTTGATGCTAGTTTTGCGAAAAAAGGATTTTTTTTAATGTAATTGTAAAAGTGCCTTTCAAGCGCTAGTAAGATACACCCCCTTAGAAGACTAAAACTGTATCTCCAAAAAATTGCGAAGACGGCTCATTTTGCCGTAAATGTGAGCAGCCGACCCATATTTCATGATCAGAAGTCTGTTAAGAGGAAGATAAAATTGAAAAGAAAGTCTGTAGCTTGTGTCTAAATAAAACAAATATCGTGAAAGGAAGACAAGAAGTTAAAAAATGTCTTCCCAGAATGCATTTTTTAATAATATTTAAACATAACTATTTCCGCAACATATTTTTTCTCTTTTTCTATTGAACTGATGTTAGCAATATGAGCAACAATAAATTATACTATCTCTTTTTCTTCATTATTTATCAATTAATCATCCATAATAGATATAAAATGTATTTTCCAAGATATTTTAGTGATTAATGATCAATTAATTTATAAAATAATTTTGAAATTATTTATTTTTTACTTAAACGGTCTATCATTAGTTATTTCACTAAATAACTAGTTAAGTAGGTATTTTGTTTTATGAAATACTTAGTTATTATATGAAATAACTGAATTATACATTTTATCAAAAATATATATAACACATAACTCAACAAGTCCCACGCCTAACATATAGATGTTGCTACCTTTTAACTTTCCTAAGCCTACCTTAGTAGTACTAATTTTCAAATGGCACGTGTCATAAAATGTCGTGATAATATCTCGTTTAGTTGAAAAGCTACATTGGTTTTAGTGAAGCAACTTTTGTTTTTTAAAAATAAAAATAAAAGAATTTCGAGTGTTAATTAAACATTTCTTTTTGATGGGGAAAAACACTGCTCAAGCAAAACAATGGCTTGATTTATCTGGACTCTGTTCCATCGCCAATGACGGTTAAGAGGTGGTATGCAGACTTAAAGTGTGGTCACCCATACACAAACGACCCTAAACGTTCAGGTCGCCCAAATCAGCAGTTGTTCTAGAAAACATCAAAAGAATCCATAAAATCGTTTAATCCGATCGTAAATTAGCGTGATACAGCAGAGGATTTAAAGGTATCAGAAGGCATTGTGTTCACTATTTTGCATGATCATTTGTCAATAAGAAAGCTGTGTTCAAAGTAGGTGCCACGGTTGCTCACTGTCGATCAAAAACAACAATGCCTCGACGATTCAGAGCGTCATTTGGAGCTGCTTAAGAGAAATAAACAGGATTCTTTAAGTAGATACGTAACAATGAATGCAACATAGATCCATTACTACACACCTGAATCAAAAAGATCGTCAGTTGAGTGGATATCAGTCGATAAAAGCCGTCCAAAGCGACCAAAAACTCAAACTTTATCTGATAAGATTATGGCGTCCGAGTTTGAGGATGCACATGGAATTTAGCTTGTTATTTACCTTGAGAAAGGCAAAACAAATATCAGTGAATATTACATAATTTTATTGCATCAACTGGATGAAAAAAATAAAGAAAAAACGTCTTCAAATGCAAAAGAAAAAAGGGCTGTTTCACCAAGACAATGCTTCGTGTCACAAGTTCATGAAAACGATGGTAAAATTGAAAGAATTACGCCTCAAATTATTTTCCCGGCCACCCTACAGTCCAGATCTAGTCCCCAGTGATTATTGGCTGTTTGCAGAACTCAAAAGAATTCTATAGAGAAACAGGTTTGACTCAAATGAGGTAGTGATTGCCGAAGTAGGTCTTATTTTAAGAGAAAAGACAAATCATTCTACGAAAAGGTATTAAAAAATTAGAAGAGCGCTGGGTTTAATGTATCAATCTTGAAGGGAAGTATCTTGATCAATTTTGTATAAAAGTTGTTGTTTTATTAGTTAGGCACAGGACTTATTTGTATGTGTGAGTGATATGATATACAGGGTGTCCAGCCTTAATGTGACCTAATAGGTAATTCCCGAATCGTTCGGTTTAGATATGCACTTCCAATTTGAAAAAATGTTTCAAAAAAGGTAAAGAATGTTTTTACGTGCTTTTCGAACCAAAAAACCCATTTACAAAAAATTACAAAAATTAAATTTTTATACGGTTTTCAGGTTATATCACTTGTATTTAGGACAAAATGCACTACACAAAAACAAAGTAAACACAAAAGGTTTCATTTTATTACGATAAGAACTGACCGAGTTATGCCTACATAAATCTGAAGCATCCGAGTTGCTCAGAAAAAGGGGTCATATATAAATTGAGTTTAGAGAACAGTAATTCACTATCTACAGAAAGAGTAAAAGAAAAACATCATAGTAATATTAAAACATCGTAGTAAACATCATAAAATGACAATTTGTATTGCTGTATGGCAAACAATAAAAATTAAATTAATGAAATACAACTTGTACCGTAAAGATTAAAACAGTTTGTTTTAACAAATAGCAGCAAAATAATACAGGATTTGCGGTTCAAATTATAGCATAATGTGGAAGGATGCGACAATCATGAATCAGGGGCTTTATTATATCAGAATGACCAAATTAACTTAAATAATGGTGAAGGCACGAGACAGGGAATACGTCTATTGCAACTCCCAGTTTTATACAAGCGTTTAACAGCACGGGCAATTGTACAATTAGATGGATGTCTTTGAGTGGGAAATTTAATGACATAAAGTCTTGCCGCCTCCCTCTTATTTCGATTACACTGCTCATAAAACAGTATCATTTCGCAGTTCCCTTCATTTGTATACATCTCGTTCTCCCGTACTAGAATTCGTAATATTAGAATACGACTGTATGTAATTGCAAACGACTACACAGCATATTTTTAACGTTCGTCATGACCAGCAAAAACGCAGCAAATCAGACTGAAACCGCAGCATATAAGTCTATTTTTTGGAACTGCTTTTAAAATGTTTTCTTCGTCCAAAATATTTTATTTTTTCTATGTTTTACACGTACACAGAATAAATTTTATTCTTAAATACTCAATTATTGTATTATTAACGTATGCTTTTAAATTTAAAAACGATTTACATAAAAGTGACGTGCAAGAGCGAAAGTTTGCTGGCAGAGTTCCAACTAATTTCACTTTGGAGACGGCCCCTTACTTCTTGAAAATGGTCGAGAAAATGGATAAAACATATGATTTTCAAAGTTCCATAACTCGGCCAGTTTTTATCGTAATAAAATGAAACTTTTTGTTTTTACTTCGTTTTTGTGTGTACTGCATCTTCTCCTAAATATAAGTGATAGGACCTGGAAACCGTATAAAAATTAATTTTTGTTATTTTTTCTAAATGGGTTTTTTAGTTCACAAAGCACATAAAAACATTCTTTTCCTGTTTTAAAACATTTTTCGAATTGGAACTGCATTACTAAACCGAAAGGTTCGGGAATTAAGGCTGGACACTCTGTATATAACTTCCAATTTTATATTACACTGTTTTATGCTAAGAATTTTGCTTTGTAACAAAAATGCACTCTCTCCGAAATTCTCCATATTGTCCAAGTATCTATATTTTAAATGTTTTATTGTATCTTTCCTTAACAAGTTTATGTTAGGTATCAGTTAAGGCAATATGGTACCATCTTCACCTTTTTTATATTTTTAATATTTGATATTTGGTTTTAATTGTATTTTATAAATGTCAATATTTAATAATAATTCCATACAAACATTTTTTAATTTGCTGTAAAATGTTTGAAAAATTTAAATTTTTTGAACTTTTTAAAACATTTTCTAAATCTCTAAGGCTTTTTTAAATATGTCTTTTCTTTCAAAATTTTTTTTCCAAGTACCTTATAATATACTACATTAAACTGTGCATGAGTGTTTTTCTGCTGCTGCACTTTAATTTTTTATTATTTTTTTTATAGTTTAACTTCTAAAAATTCTCAAAAAAATATTAATTTTGATTTTGAAATTTTTTAGAAAAAGTACTAAACGTGTCCATGTTAATTCCATGCACAGATTTACAAATCATACATTTCAGAACATGTATACAAAATTTCAAACCCATACTTCAATTATCAAAAGAGCCTTAGGGTTTTGAATAACAGTATATGTACAAAATTTCAACATGGAGAAATATGAGTTTGAAGTTTTTATTCCATGAATAGCATGATATAATATTCATCGAATAGTCTGAAACTTTTATGAAATGTTAATTAGTCTATTTAAAACTGCTTACCATAAAAAATTGCATAATTGTAGTTGAATTAAACAGTATACTGCCATAATAAATATATAGGAAAAAAACGAATGAAAGATCAATATTTCCTAACACTTTATTTTATAATTATAAAAAAAATACACACACTTCAGAGCTGATTCCCTGCTCAGAGCTAATGCACAACATGTACAAAAGATGTTTATGCCTTTATTATTTCATAGTTATTATTCCTTAATTATTTCCATAATTTTAAAAGCCTTCGCATGTTAAATATTGTACACGGATGAAAATAAAATCAAATAGCAATTTATAGGTAAAATATATCCAAATCTAAGAACTGCATATGTGCATTTGTTTAAATAAATATCTTAAAATATTTTAATGATAAAAGTGTTGAATTTCAAACACACACGGGATATATATATATATATCACCATAAACAAATATATAAAAATGAAAGAGTTTTTCTATTCTTGCGAATTAGATTTTTAATTACCTCAGTTATCAAAATGAAATTTAATATTTGTGGTTTGGGAGAATCTGTTTTGAAGTTTTAATTTCATTCATAATAATATCATAAAAAGCATGCACAACTTTTAAATCCATTTGTTCTTCAATGAACAATTCACAAACTAGAATTTTTGAATGAATTGCACAATTCTGTCTTGAAATGATTTGGTACTGCATATATAATGTCAGTCTCATATACGCGCGGTAGAAAAATAATTAATTAATTTTTTATCAGGCTCTTTTCTAGCTGATAATCTGATATTTGGGCGTGGTAGTTGCTATCCAGCATCAAATATTGCTCCATAATTTGATAAAAAATGCAGGTAAAGCTTTGAAATTTTGCAGGCATGTTTATAAAGATTTGAGGTATCAAATAAGCCAATAAAAAATTTTCGACAGTTTAATGATTTTTAGGGTTCTATATCGCCTTAAATAGATAAGGAAATTAATCGTGAAGCACTGGTATTGACTAAAAAAAACAAGCATTTTTCGCAATAACTAACGTGTTGGAAATGAAAGATACATAACCTTGTTTTTAAAATTCCACTAGAACTAAATAAATGTCATTCTAGTTAGCATTTTCATTATAAAATAGATAACCACCTATATCAATTTCATTGTGGAAGAAGGAAAAAAAGCAAATTTTTGTATTATCTATGTTAATTTTTTTCAGTATACAATCAATTTTGCAGCTGCGAATTCTATGATTATAGAGTATAATTAATACTCATAGAGAAACCAAACAAGGAATATTTCTGGGAGTTTTAAACGGTAATATATATTCATATAAAACATATTTCTATACCACATCAATTTATAAGTTTTGTCTAACAGTTTTACTTTTCATTTTGGAAAGAGCTTTAAAATCTTAACGAAAAGGACTTGCCTGTGTGTTGGTATACTACCAACTCATTCTTTAGCAACCGTAGTAGATTATTTAGTGTTTATATTTTTGAATTTTTTTGTACAAACACATTCCAAACTCTAGAATAATTAAAATATACAGTATAATACTCATAGAAGAACCAAGCAAGAAATACTTATAGGAATTTTGAACGGTAATATATATTCATATAAAACATATTTCTTTATCACATCAATTTATAAGTTTTGTCTAATAGTTTTACTTTTCATTTCGGAGAGAGTTTTAAAATCTTAACGAAAAGGACTTGCTTGTGTGTATATATACTACCAACTCATTCTTAAGCAACCGTAGTAGATTATTTAGTGTTTGTTTGTTTGAATCATTTTGTACACACACAATCCAAACTCTAAAATAATTAAATAGACGTAATCAGTGACATCTAATGTGAATGTACTGTTTTATATCTAAAGTATTATAAGTTCATTTTGCGATATAGCTTACATAACTGATTGCGGCTCAATTTCATGTCCCTTGATCGATTTTTAGATGCGTGTTTTTCTCTTAAAATTTAACATGCTCTCGTTTACAGTCCCATCGTCTGTAATAATAGTGATTTCTGAGTCGCGTTCTAAGGACACTGCATTATTGATTGATTCAACATGTCAGATATTCTGTAGACGCGCTCATTATAGAACCCCTTCATCTACATATATTATATATTAATCCAATCTAGGAATATTGATAATTTCGAATAGAATTTAGAAACGTTATGTTTAAATGAGAAAATTTGATTATATTTTGGTTCGTTTTACCCGAAAAATGAATTTTAAGTTTTAAGACAGCTTTTGTAAATGATACGGGATTAAAAATTTTGGTAAATATATACTATTTTTAAAAAGATGGCTGTTAAAGATATCAACAAAAATCCATAAAAACGTATGGTGTAGTCATAACAAGCGACTTCAATAAAAATTTAAATAATAAAGCTTTTCGGAAGGAATTTCAAATATGTTTCAATAATGGGTTTCTAAGATTAAAATGCCTGTGTAAGCATATTTATTTTGGAATATTGTGAATGTCACTTTATTAATCGTTATTTTATTTGTCTGGTTTTTGTTCAAATAAACTAATTAATTTTTAAGTGCATGCATTGAGAAATTACTTACTCATACTTATTGATGGTTTATGATGTAAAATATTTTGTTGTGTTCACAAAAGAACATTCAATGTAAAAACAGTTAGCATTTTGCGAATGTTGCTTCGTCTTTCATTCAAGTGTATGATATATATAAAATACATGTGTTCAATTAAAAACTTTACAGGCTAATGTAAACTGTAATTTTACTTATTGTTGTCTGACAGAAATATTGTCAAGAAAATTTTCAAAAATAATTTATTGTAGCAAAATTATACATATATTTTTTTTAATACTGCTGCTTTTTCTCAAATTTTTAAGTTTTTATTTTCCCTCTTACTTTAGAAAAAAAAATTTTTTTTTAAATTAACATAGCAAACTTACAATCGCGAAACTAAAATCCATGCCACAATTTTTCATGTTTTTATGCTTCTTGTTTCTATAGTTTTTTATACGTAATTTAATGACATAAAATACATGTCTAAGGTAAATTTTGTAAAAGTTCGGGGGAATTTAATCATGCTGGATAAATTATATAAATATGCCCCATTAAAAAAATGCAAATTATAATATTCAAATTAGAAGATGTTTCATTTCCTTAAGTACAAATCTCCTATTGAAAAATTAAGATTCAAGAAAAATTGGATTAATAAATGACAAAATTACTATGATAATATTCAGTGGTTAATGCGATTTAATCTCTTCATCCAAGATTGAAAATAATTTTTAAAAAAATTAGTAGAAAGATCCATGATAAAAACGGAATTCTATGCATTACATTTTAAAAAATTTCAAAATCTAATATATTAATTATTATATTTGAATTACAATATTTTATTATTTAATCATTTAAAAAAATATTTTATTTATTAATAATTATTTTTTTTTACATATGAGCTTCTATTTGGAGATTTACAAACTGACGCCGAAAAAAAAAAGATTTATCTGCTGACTACATTACTTTAAATTATCAAGCAATAGACAAATCTTATTTCTTTTCATGGCACACATTATTATAAATGCTCTTTCAACAATGTGTTAAAATAAAAAACTTAATTTTCTCGGAAAACCAAATTAATTTCGAAATATATCTAAAATAATGTAAAGAAAGTATTAAAGAGATCCATGATGAAAACGGGAGCTAGAGGAATTTTATGCATTACTCTTTATAAATTTTCAAATTCTAATGCATCAATAATGGAGGATATTTAATTATTAGAGGACACTTTTATTACAGATGTGTATCTCCTTAGAAATGTAAAAATTTATATTGACAGAAAAAGATACATTTATAGAATATATTATTTTCAATGAGGTAACAAAGGAAATCTTTCACTTACTTTTATGTCAAACATTACTGTAATTACTATTTCAGTTATATGTTAAAAAGCAATTTGTTTGAAAACCAAATTAATTTCAATAATGTACCCAAAACATTCGCCCAGTTTGAGTGGGTTTTTTTTGTAAAGATAACACATTTAAATATCATCTAAAAGTTTTGCCTTTTGAAAAGTAACAAACTTGGTTTTGGTTACTATAGAAACAGGACAAAAAGTATTTTTGGAATATTGCATAAAATATTTCAGCCGAAGAAGTTTTTCGCAAGATAGCTGGATATAGAATAAAAGTTACAAAGTTATCAGCGAGTTTACAAAAGAAGTATTCAGAGAATAAATAAGTTAGAGAATATTAACTCAAAAGTATAGTTATATTTAATGCTCAAATTTTTGCTGAGATTTGAAAACTCATTTGGATTGAAGCAAAGCTTTCTTCTTTGGTGTGTCTATGCTGGAGCCATCTCTCTCGATTCCAACTGGTTGCTTTCGATGAATGTAATAACTGGCTTTTTTTAAGAATATATTTGAATTTTTGTTTCAAAGGGAGAGGTTGACCATGCCTCTTTCATTTAGTTGTATATTGATTTTTTTTCAGGATTCTTAGAATACATTGAAGTTTTGAAACAAATAAAATTAGGAAATTAAATCCGTATTTAAATTGTATCCAAGTATAGAAATGAGTATAAATGTTTAGAATGAAACTGGACAAACACACATACAACTAAAAATAGTAGAAACTCAGTTAAAACAATGTTTTATACTTATACAAAGTTTTGTATACGTGTTTGTGAAGAAACACTTGCAGAAACAGAAGTATAACAATAGAATAGAAACTTCTCAAGTATTATTAAAGGTACGTTGAATTTTCGAAAAAGCAAAAAGTTTACTGCATGCATTCCTATGTAATACGCAGAAAACAGAAAATATACAAAACTTCTACTAATATATATTAGTGCCTTAAAAAATATCTCAACAAGAATTTTTTAATGCCATTTCTTATAATATTTCCTTAAGACACAACCACTTTAAAATAATTTTAAATCGATGACAATGTAAAAAAAATTATCTTTTCAAAGATTCAAACATCAGTTCAAAACGATAGTGTAGTTTTATTAGTGAAGCGAGGCTTTTAATAATACAAACCGAGATTTGACAAATAGTTCCAAAAGTGTGTCGATCAATTCAAGTAAAATTATTTTTTGAATCTTCTTATGTCACCTTTACCATAAAATATATGCGGATACCTTACACTTTATCTCCTTACCATTCCCCTTTTACCCTGCAACTTCATTAAAGAGAACACAAGTTTGAGAAGTGTTCTTTTGTATAGGATATTTATTTCTTTGTTGTTTGTAGCTCTTGAAAGATCACTTAAAATTTTTTGTTTCGTTAGTAATTTTAAATAAAGTTTTAGCAGGTAATTAAGTGAAATACTGTGTGATAAAAGGATAGCTTTTGAATGGCGAAGTATCTTAAAAATAATTTTCTTACATGGTGAAAAACTGACGCAAAAAAAAACAACTTTTATCTATAATTAACTTTTCAGGCGTTAATTCATAAGATTTCTTAGTGTGTCAGCGCGAGCTCTTTAATTATGTTTGAAAATACTTCGGCTTCTCTCCAGAAAAAATTTTCCATAAAAAAGGACATTATATTTTCAGCAACATAATATTTTCAGGAATATATCGAGAATTAAGCAATAAAAGGAGTCTAATGGTATGTTTTTAAACAGAAGCACATTTTCTTTAATGCTCTTTTTTTCATTTTTTCTCAGAAATAAGATTTCGTTATGAATACCAGATGAACGCAAGTTTATAATTTATGTTATAATGGAATAAAAAAATGGAATTCAAGGAAATGATGTCATACTGAATGTAAATTATTTAAATGATTATATAAAATATAGATTTAGAAAGAAAGTGAATTATATTTATAGTATTTATTGTCACTGTGAAGATTGACATGTAATAATAACTCGATATCAAATTAAAGTACATGTTGAATGACTAATATAGAAGCAGGAGATTCTATATGCAAATATTTCAGTATGCTTGTTAATCATGTAACAAAGCGCGATTCAGATATTTTATATCATAACATTAATTAGTAGAAGGAAAATTTTAACCGAAATAATTTTTTAAAATATTATAAATAAACTAAGTGTCTTTTTAAATTTCTAATTGAAACCAAAAATGTTCTTGTTACTGATTATTATATTATGAAATTATTTATTAAAAACATAAGCTTTTATTTGGTAAATATATTAAAAGATATTATTGAATAAGAAGATTGCATTATAACTGTAAATATATTGTTTTGGGGATATTAATATTCAATTATTTTTTTCAGAATTAAGAGAAATATTTTATTTACATTAGTATAAAGTGTGAATTATCTTAAAGAAGTAGTTTTGTATGATGCTTACTTTTGCTTGATATGAATGATTTTCAGAAGTGAAAGAATTTGCATCTTAATAATTCCTATAGACCAATTTCTATTAAGATTTTGTCAAATTTATTTACTCATTACAAAATTTGTCCCATTTTAAAAATAAGCATGTGCCTTTTTTATTTTTGAAAAAGAAAAAAAAAATCAATTGGCTTTCATATAATTCAACAATCTTATAACAATCAATAATAATAATAAATATAATCTTGAAAAAAATAGTAAACTTCGTTTCTCTTTTCAAGGGGGTAGATATATGATTCATAAAGAAAATTAATTTATTTGATGGCGTGCAAGTTTTTTTTTTTTTTTTTTTTTGTACTCAAAACTAGTATATTTTTTTATTTGTATTTAATTAAAAGAAAAACTTTACTTCGAATTATAATTCGGAATAAAATAAGGATTTATACTACTATTCATTAAAACAGTTAAAGATCTTTTATTTTGGGACAAATACATGTCATACTAAAAAATACATATATAAAGTTTTATTAATTAATATATATACTAAAAATTATTCCAGAGACTTCTTTATTCTTAAAATTTCTTTTCAGTGCTTACACTGCAATGAGACATCAAAACTCCTAAGAGATTTAGCATATTTCTTCGTTAACTGACATGATTTCAAAAAATCTTCACTTTATAAATATATATTAAGTTTCCAGTTGATTAAGAATGATAAACTTAAGTGTAGAAAATCCAAGTAGAATAACAACATCACAGAGCTTTGCTCTACAAAGTGTTTAATTTTCGTACAATTGAAGATAGAAATAAAAGAAAAAGAAAATTACATGCAAGAATGTCTTAAGCAATACTAAATTTTAGTTTTATTTTTCTAAACTACCTTTTTAATCACGAAATATTTAGTTGGCACAAAGATAGAGTTGTTCAATGCATTTAAATGAGAAAAATGAAATTTTCAATCCAGTTAACCACATTTTTACGTATTATTGCTCTGTATTTATATAATGAAATTAAATTTTTATTTAAAAAGAACGATTTATCCTTGAAATATTATGAAATGCTTAAAATATTGCCTCCTTCTTAAAACTAGTTAAGTATATTGTACATAGTTTTATTTGAAACACAGTTGACTCTCGATAACTGGAAGTTGAAGGGACCAATGAAAATCTTCGAATTATCAAGAGCTCGAATTATCAAGAGAGTAGAAAAAAATTCCCAAAATACACGAAGAGAAATTTTTTCTAATACATTTAAATTTGAAACTATGTAATAAAATAACAATTGTACATATGTATAAAATTATTTTTGAAGTATTTTTAAGAAATACATGTTACACAGTATAAATATTTTACAGAAGTTAAAAATCATGTATTAAAATAATACATTCAATACATTCATACACAATCCTACGCATCTCTTCTTTACAATAGCGGACCATCCTTTCTAACACATGTGTAGCAAAGCCATGTGTTAAACAAAAGATATGGATGGCTGACAACAGGTGCGATTGGTCTATTGTTCACTTAAAGGAATGAAAACAATAAAAGTATCTTTTCGCCTGAGGAACGCGCAACAGACAGATGGTCATCAAAGGGGCTGCGTTACAGGGGAGACACGCAGATACAACACAGCACAAAACTTGTAAGCTCCAACCTGTTTATTACAAGACTGTACATGATAATGAGCGTTCGACTTGTCGAGAGTTTTATAAGATAACTTCGAATTATATCGTGTTGTAGTCTGGCCAGCCGCAGATTTTACTTCGAAATACTGAGTGTACCAAAACGTATTGTTTTAGTTCAAAATATCAAGAATTTTTCTAGGGACTGAGCATTTACTTCGAATTATCGAGAGGTTCGTATTATCGAAGGTTTGAATTATCGAGAGTCGACTGTATATATGAAGCCATAAAGGATGTATTATAGTTCATGGAAAAATACATACATTTATATAAAACTAATTATTGTAAATATTTTTTACTTATATAATAAAAGTATTCATTACAAAATTTGATTATTTTTCATTTTTTCCATATCCATAATTCATTTGAATTAATTTTATTTATTTATCTTAGAGTGACAGTATGCCATTACTGAAAAGACATTATCGATTAATTTTTATGTGTTGGTAGTAAAATAAGAAAAAACACTGTTCTATATACAATAAGTCTTATGTTATTCCACCCTCCACTACTGGAGTACAGCAAAACCAATTTTATATTAGTGCTTTGATGCTCATAGACGTACGTTCCATTACAAGTATACGACTAGTTTCTACTTTATTCCGTTCATTCGAGGATAGTTCGGGAAAAACGTTACAGAATTCCTCTGGCATACAACAGTTCCATCATAATAGCAACAATTCCCTTGAGCACTAATTATAGGGTTATATCATTAATACCTTCAGAAGCATTCCCTCATGGACGCTCGTGCTTAAATTAATAATTAAAGTATATAAGTATTTTAGTTTTGGGATTAATAAGTAAATTGTTTTTATGCTTTCGCAATAGTTGAAACATTATCTAAACAATCCAACGCATATTTTATTATAAATTTAGAAATTGTAGGATTAAGTATACATTCTTAAATAGCTAACAGATAAGCTTTCAAGCAAGGAATTCGGGGCTTATGAACATTGAGAACTGAAAAATGTTTTACAGGAATAGAATAAAGAAGTGTGAAGATGTAATACTCAAAACTTTTACTAGGATTAGTATATTATTAAAGACACAGCCTTACTAAAGTTCTAAAAACTTTAAAAAATATTCTTTTTCCTGAATCCGAAATGTAATTCAAAATATAAGTTTCATATTCAACTGAATTTTTTTATTTATATCATATAAAGGAATCGCTTCTAGAAAGTCAAATTTTCAATAATATTTTTTAAATGTTATAGTAAAGTAGAATTTAAACTTTTAATGGGGATTGGATTAATGAAGAATGAATATAACGAATAGAAAGAATATTATAACTTATTGACATATTGGCAAATCTTTCGCATGTAAATATGAAAGAGTTACAATTGGAAATGAAAATTTTGGTAAAACTATAAATTTTCTGTAATAGTTTTGCAATTGAGGTGGCAATCGAGAAGGAAACAAACCCATATCAAATAATGTAAGCCCATAGTTCAAATATTATATTTATAAAACTCAAGCAATTTATTAAAGTGCAGACATAGTTTAAGGTGATGTTTTTGATCCATTGTAACTAATATCTAAAATTCCCCATTTGAAAATTTTTCAAACATTTTAATGTTTTAATTAATAAAATCCATGTTTCTTCTGTAATAATTTTTAAATAAAACTAAGTATTTTGCTAAATTTTTTGTGAGCCCAGTTCTTTCTTTGGAAGATTTGGTCTAATAATAGAATCAAAGAGTGTAAGATGAAAAAAATAGAATTTGAATAAAGCGTAAATAGTGTAACATGTTTGAAAATTACAATATTTTATATTAGCAATAAAAATAAATGTATCTTGCAATGTAAAAATTAAGAGATGCATTAAAATATGAATTTAAAAATTTAGCGATTAGATATTTTTAACGCTACTTTTCTTAGCTTTTTTTTAAAAAAAAAAAAATTATAACAGAGATTTTTAACATGTTAAGGTTTTTCTTTATTCTTACTGCTTATTCATATTTCAACAAAATTAAGCTAGTGAAATATTCAATGCAAAGAAGATTCTATCCTTTTCTGATTACAATTTTTGCAATATTCTAGGCTTGACTGAGTCTTGTTTATTGATGTTTGCGAATTGCGTGTAATAACCAAAATAATAAATTCTTACAGGTGTAACTTAAAATGTTCGGATGCTAAAAAGCATCACTTTCGCTTATAAAAAGCAATATATCTGTAAAAAACAGCAACGGGGAGCTAAAACATTATGCGGTGATTACAGTATACTGATGTTGAATATATTGCTTACACTGTCTAAAGAATTAATACAGAATTTAAAATATTACTGAAATCATTCAAATAAAAAAGGTATTTGTAAACTCGAATCTCTTTCAATCTTCTGTATCAGTTTTATATTCTTCAAAGCCACGCGATAGAGGTTGTCTTAAGAACCGAGAGGTAGAAATATCGATGATTTCACTTAGACGGAGTCTGTGAAGCAGCCGCTTGAGAGATTTTGAACTATACCAGCGAGAGAGGTAGCGCGGACAGCCGCAACCAGTAGCCGATCATCTAAGATCTTTAAAACTCAAACGGACTAGAACTTCTCTTCTGTGAAGAGCAAACATTTTCTACTAAATATAATGTTTTGTTTAATTAATTTGGAACAAAATGCTTTTTGGCAAAAAGCCACGTGAGCCCTAGTAACCCAGTAATTGAGTAATCATACTGGCTCACGTCGTTACATTCCATTTAGTTAAGGTTTCAGATTTTTATATTTTCTAATTTTCTATTCATAACAATTATTGCCAATTATTTATTTGAAAAACATCTTCATTTTAAAACCCAATACCGCACATTACTTGTGATCTCTAAAACATTCTGAGAACTGAAACTAAGAACAAGTTGGTGGCCAACGAAAAAGCAGTGAAAAAGTGCGATGGATAATAATGCTATTTAAGCAAATATAATGTAATTATGCATAATGCTAATAATCACTAGGCATCAAACTTTATTCGTCTTACAGTTCATTACGAATATCATCACTATCTTTGGCAGTATGTTATGCTTTTAATTTTATGAAGAGTGTCAAAGTTACATAACTGTTTTTCCAAACCTTGATTCAAACAACATTGATTTTAACTAAACCAACAGTATTTTGCTCGACTTGTGACAATAATTAATAGCATGGCTACATAAGATCACATTAGTATAAAAATCACTTTAAAATCGGGAAATGTTTGGTCACAGTAGCTAATTATTAGATGAAAGGTGTCAACAGAGGTGGTTTAAAATGATATGTTTTGCAAATAAAAAAATGGCTATAATTGTTACGCATAGAAAAGTAGCGATTGTTATACCATTCTAGTTTTTTTAATTAAATTGAGAATCTTTTTAAATAACTTGCCAAATTCGTTGCTTTGTTATGTTTCATTTTGATAGAAATTTTGATAGAACCTTGTTTATATTTAAATGTAGGTTCAAATTTATCTGGTATCAGTTTGACTCAAACAAACTACGTTAATTTTAACTAAACTAGCAAAGTGTTTTGCTGTATTTATGACTGTGATTATATGTTAGCATGATTATGTTGGATCATGAAAGTGAAGAACTCTTCGCAAAGTTGTGAAATGTGTGGTCACATTACCTGATGATCTAATAGAGGGTGTCAATCCACACTTTAAAAAATATTCTAGCTATCACTAAATGATATAGAATTTTTTTAAATTTTCACTAGAATTCTTATACGATATATTAAAATGTCTGTAAAGCTATAAGTAAAATTATTATAATAGAATTAGAGTAGACAAGTCTCAATATTTTGCTCATTATGAATGTAAAGAACCAAATGCTTTAAATTCAAAGCGAATGATTTATGAACCAAATAATTTTAGAGAGTCAAATGACTTTATTTGCTTCTACCTCCACCACCACCTTCCCGAAATAATTAATTAAGGAGAGTTTCAAAATTTTAGAGAAGTGTAGTCATTTGAAAGGGCTTAAGTATGAAGCATTTAGTGTGATATATTCCCCAACATTCTTCATCCCTTTATCACTTAATTTCATCTTAAAACAATTAATACTGTGATGAATAAGAAGACTAATTAAGATACTGAATAATGCAAGGCCTTAAGATTTAATTTATAAAAGTCACTCTGTCTACTCTTCAGAAAATTATATTCTTTGTTATGTTAAGTAAAAATCAGATTAATGGTTTAGTTTGCTTCAAGAATGAAACGTATCTTCTAAAGAAGAATCAAAATAATGATAATATTGAAAATATCTAATAACAGATATTTAATAGTTATATATAAGTATACATATATATATAATTTTATTCTATTACATTCTGGTTGTTTTTATTTAAATTTTTGCCCCATATTTTTAAAAATGTTACCTTTATGGATTGTGCGTGCATTAATGAAACATAAAAATATCATAAGCAATCATTTCTCATAAGCAATAATTCCCTGATTCCCTTCATTTTCCTTTTTTTTTTGATAAATCGGTGTCCAGAGACTCTTCATCCTTGTCCCAGAAAACAGTAATTGAATTTGCTTCCATGTATGACATTTAACAGACCACTTAACAAAATTATTCCCTGTATTAATCATTTTAAATACGTCATGTGCATTTCATCATAGCTTATAATACATATGGAGTTTGTCAGCATATGATAATATGGTGACAAAATGGCCTATTACAAATATAAATAAATTTATAATATGTTTATTGTTAAAATATGACATATGGACAAGACAGGTTATCGATTTCTTAAAGATTGAGAACTAAAAGTATAACCATTGTAGTGCCATACGGACAACAACGATTTTGAATAAATTCCAATACATACATGGCATGTGCTATGTAACTCTTTTTTATATATATTTCTCTGGGTTAACGATTATATTGGTGAATTATTTGATATAGCTTCAGAGCTAAAAAATGAATAGTAAGAATTTTTATTTTTGAAAAAAAAAATCGCCATCTTTCAATTTCAAATACATTTGTAAGACAGGAAGCATCCGTTTAATAATTTCTGTAATAAATTTATTTCATGAAGCTAAATGATTATATCTTCATGCGTATAAGAATTCAATTTTTGCTGTAAATTGTGAAATGTGCATCTAAAAGAGTATTATGTATCGGATTTTATTCCAAAGTTCAAATATAGAAATACTTTTACTCAATAGAAATACTCAAATATATATACTTTTTCTTGCTCAAACGCTACAACAAAAGGGTCTAAGATTAGACGAATGAAAATACTTGTTAAAAAGGGCAACCGTTTAATATTGTTATGCATTTTGAATAATTAATCCTTAAAATGGTGTAACTAATTTTTATCTGGATTTTTAGTACATTAGTATTACATGTTGTATTTATTTTAGAATGCAAATTGCAATATTTGCAAGCTACGATTCCCCTTAGATTATATTGTGTTTCAATTGAAACATGGCGAAATATTGGTGATACGACCAGGTTGGCATCATTTTTGGCGATCAAATTTGGTGAATTGGTGACCATTTGGGTGGATTGTTGACCCTTTTTGGCAAATTGGCTATCTTATGAATGCTTCTGGAAATTACTGGAGAAATCTAATAGTATCACGATATATGACGTAAACGGATCTTTTGAGAAAGAGCTAGAATGCAGCCGTACAGAATATAAATTGAAATCACTCATTGAAACTGAGTCAGTATTGTTTTGGCGGTTAAAGAGTTCGCTACTGAGTAGTTGCTTGTGTGAATACATTTTACGTATTTATACTAGACAACGATAGTTGTGACTGAGCGCTGAAAAAGCTTTGAAAACCTTCTGGGACTTATTGTGTGAGTTTTCTGGCTGAATTCTGTATTTTTAAGGATTGATTTTCTGCAATAATTTTACATCGCTCTTAAAGAATTGTTTTACTCTTTAAACTGATAGCATAAAATCCACGAATGCCGATCTACGTAACAATATTTTAAATTTGTTAATAAAATATAAATTAAGTTACCAAGTAAATTTTCATACAGCTTAGTAAATTAGTTTAGCAGACTGATATTTTATGTAGTGTCCATTACGATGTATTTTTCATTTTTTAAAATTTAAATTGAAAGTTAATATATATCCCATTAAAGATATTTTACTACTGTTATAGCAAAATTCTTCAAAAAATAGCTTTTATAAATTGAATACTGAAGTTAGAAATATGCATCAAAATGCTTGTCAGAAGAAATAACTCGATCTGTTTTTAATAAGTATATGGGGTTATTACAGTTATTGCTTTTCTCTAGGAACTAATTTTCTTAATGTGTATTGGTTCCATCTAACGCATATTTTAGATTAATGTTCTTATGCGTAGGTATGAGCTAATGCATGGTAATTTGTAAAGTGCAAATTTATTTGAAGAAATAGATTTTGTAACGTATAATTTAATAATATATAGAAGTTTTAACCCGTTTCATTTTTATCATATTTGAATAAAATACAGTTTTGCTTTACCATTTTTACACGGCCCTAGTTTTCCACATATGATTTGTACTTAAACTTCTGCGTGAAAAGTTCGTATTAAGTGCTCAGATTCTTCAGTAATCAAATTATTCTATCATATTATTATTATTAAAAAGAGTAGAAACTCATCTCTTCAAACTTTATTTCCTACATTTTCCTTATTTTTAAAGAAGAAAAGAAAGTTAAGAACGCTATATTTTATTAAATAATCATTAAAAACATTTATATATATATTATAATTTATTTAAAATAAATTTTAAATATTATATTTTGTACGAGATAAATAAGTAAAATGATTTACCTCTGTAATATTGATAGATGTAAAATGTTCAGCAAATTTTTGTATAGAATGTTCCTAACATGGTTTTCGATTTTTTATATGACACATTGTTAAGACTTTCAGGCAATTCAACAATATTAGATAACATATTAAGCAATTTAAAGTTTAATAAAATAATATAAAATAAAACTGTAATAATATAATTTTCTAAAAATCTTTTCAAATTTTTTATGTATTTTCAATAACTTTACATTACAATTGTTTTAAGCTATCGATATACTATGTATGAAACTATTAAAATTTCAAAAAAAATATTTAAATGCTTATCTCACTAAAGAAAAGATGTACTTTACTAAGTTGATGAATTGTGAGTAAATAGCAATTTTGACGTTTTCGGTTAATTGATTTTACAATTTTGTTCCAGTTAATCGAAATCTTAAATTGAATTGGAGTATGGAAATTTAAAAATCGTTTTCTAATAATTTTTGATTGATTTTTTCAATACGACGGCTTTTAAAACATTACTTTATCTCTAACAGTTGAAATGATTTTTTTAAAACTTCCTTATGATTCTGTTATAGAATTATTATTCATTTCTTATGTTAAATTACTCCCCTTAAATCACTTTGAATTATTTAATATGAAAACTTAAATGTAATATAAAAGAGCTATTTCTTTTTACTTTGGATTATATAAACAATTATGCAAGATAAATCTAAATTTTATTAAATTTTAAGTAAAGGCCTTTATAAGAATACTAATCAAAACATTTTGTCAAAAAGGATTTATATAAAATTTTTGAATAATACTAAAAATTAAAAACATTAAAACAGTTATTAAATATAGCCAGTAAACGTGTGACTTGGTATGGAATATAATTCTTAATACGCATTACATAAATGTATATTAAGAATGACAAATTACATAAAAAAGAAATAAAGCTTATGTACAAAACTGCATTATTGAATTATGTTAGATACTCACAAAAATTATCCATTGCTATAAGCTGTTTAATATTTATTTGAAATTGAGCGCATTTTTTGAAAAATAAAACTCGTTAGAACAATCATACTTTTTTAAATTTATATTAGCATCAACATACTTATTACTACTTTTAACCAGTGAAGAATCTGGTTAAATGTATAGATTTTTTTTTGTAAAAGTTCAACGTATTTTCTGATCTATGGCTTTTTAGTGTTTGTAATGGACAAAATTTAATGCTGTCTTATAACCTAAAAAAGGAAATAAAAATCGAGGGAAATTTTCATTATTTTGTACCAAAATTCAAATAATATATTAGAATAAAATTGTAAGTAAACTAAGATTAATTTTAAAAATGATAGTAAAATATATTTTCAGAAAATATACATAAGCATCCGAAAAATTATTTAAAAAATGACAGTATAAAAATATGTGATGTATTAAATTTTGTTTGTTTGTTTCAAATGAGCTGCATTTTGGATGCTAAGAAATTCGCAAATACGCAAGTCTCCAACAGTGGAAGCCATTTCACTGGTAGTATCATCTAGTTGAGGCTTCCACTATCAAATTATGACGGTTGAATTTTTATTCAATTCAAACTGTAGTCGGGTGCTAAATACTGTCATGGTTTATTCGTGCCGCTTTCATTCAAAAGTATTTGGGTATTTTATCCTGGAGAGATTATAAAGCAAATTTATAATAGAAAAATAATCTATAATTCCCATATATAATGATTAAATTCATTACTATCTGATAATTGAAAAAATATTTCAAGGAATTTTTCCTACACATACGAAATTTACTATTTTACACAGTACAGGTTTCTTTAATTATCGATTTGAAATATTTTTTCAATGTTTTCAGTCAACAAAATATTTTTACTCAAAACTTTGCATGGTCTCATTAAAAGTAATCTTACTTATTTCTTATGCAAAATTGTTTTCATAAAAATACTTCAGTAATAGTATTTATTTATTATTTGATTGTTAATAGGTTTAGTATAAAATCTGGACAATCTTTTGAAATTTTTACTTTTTAAATGGATAATTTTTTGTTATACTACTTATATATGGTCATATTAATATCAATCCTTTTACGCAGGTGCTTAATTTTATACACAAAAATAATCATATTTTCAATATCCTACAGAAAATAATTTTAGACAAACAGAAATTCATTTAAATGAATCACGAAAAATCAAGCTATCTCTTAAGATATATTTATTTTTCTAAATTTAAAGAATTTCTATCCCTTTCCCAATTTAGTTATAGTTTTTGATCTTTGGATCAGTAAAAAGTAATTAATTGTTTCCACTGGTACTTAAAAGTTTCGATAAATTCATTTACACATCAGAAGATTGTGTAACTAAAACTATAATAAAAATGTTTAACTTTGACTTTAGTGTAGAACGAAAAATTATATAATTCTCTTAGGCAATTAGTTATCTAAACTTAATTAACTTTAGAAATTCTGTTAATTAAGGTTGATGCCATTACATTAGTAGCAATGTTTCTGAAAAAAAAAATCAAGCTAATTAAACTGATTTCTCTATTTTCCTTATTAGTAGCGTTTTTACATTTTGTATTTAAGGGTAAACGTTTTATAATATTTCATGCAATTAATAAAGGCTACTCAGTACCCTTTTTAGAAATATTTTGCAGAGAGTAACATTTAAAATAATTTTTGTGTTATAATCAAATTATGTTATTAAGTTGATTATGAAAGTAAAAAGTCATTTTAACCAGCCATTATCTTACAATTTTAAAAATTAAGATTTTTTTTAATGTTTTTGCAAACTTTTATAAAAAACTCAATTTTTAAAATTGTTTAATCATTTTAAGTGATTTATGTTTCTTAGATTATTACAAACAAAAGTTAGTATGTATTTGAAAATCTGTTCCCTTGCTGATTTTTAATTTACGAGGAAGGAGTTGAAAAATTTGCTTTCCAACATCTATAGCAAATGAATACTCTGTTTTTAATGCCGAACTACTCTGTATTAATCTTGCCGTAAAAGTGATTTAAAATTTTCTCCTTCCGGTCGAAACTCATTTTGTTTTTATCTGCACCGACTCGCTCTTTTCACTTCATTTTTTGCACAATGTAACTACTACAGAAATACTTGTTGTGGCGGTTCAGTCTAGTCTGTACTACCGCTAAGGCATCCACTTTTCTTATGTTCGGGGCCATAGTGGAAATCTCGGCAATGATAGAGAGGACCAGTAGGTCCAAGAGACAACTTGTCAAAATATAGAACTTTCGATGTCTGTGTCGTTGTCCCACTTGGAAGCATTTAGCTCGGGAAAGATCTGTTTAAGCCTGGAACACCGAATTCTTGGACTCACTTAAAGCTTTGAGGACTAAGAATTTTTTTCCGACCATTTATCAGCTTCTAAAATGCAAGAAATTTTTTACTGATTTTAAGTTATCCCAGATTTTTACATGACATGGAAGCTTTAAGAGATTTTTGCCTAGGTTTAATTTAATTATTAATGATGTTTGTTCTTGTAGTCAGGATTCTGAAACTGAGGAACATGTCTTGTTATATTGTAACCTATATTTTTGTAAAAGATAAAATTTTAAAATTGAGTTTAAACGTTTGGGTATTTCCTGGACATCTGTTTTATCTTTGTTGATCAATTATACTGAAAGCCTTAATGTGTGTCTTCAGAAATTTTGTTTATAGGTTTTTAAAATTTTATAGGTACTCCCCCCCCCCTCCGCTTTGTTATATTTGTGTACTTCCTCCCTTTCCTTTTACTTTATATTTATATCTTAAATGAATTTTTAATTTTGTTTTAAATTATATAAGGCTGTTACCACTTACATCTGTAAGCCTGATGTTACGTAATGTAGAGCCTGATGAGTTTTGAAAAAAAAATAAACTAAACAAAAAACTGGAAAGCACAAGAAATATTTTAAAATATTAAGCATTTTTTAAAAAATTAGTTTGAAATCTCAGACCTATAAATCCATACTAAATTTAATAGAACATACGTTTGAGAGTATATACAGAAAAATGTCAAGACACGATCTTCAAGAAAAAAAGGTTATGCTGCAGTACGTAAAGCTAAATTTATTAATCATGTCATAAATAAGAAATTTGAATGATTCATATTGATAATTTTTTTTAAAAAATGCTTCATTAAATAAAGAGTTTATTTAAAGAGTTTTTAAAGTTTCTATTCGTATCAGACTGACCATCTGACCAGAACATCCGATCATGCACCACAGATACGAAGGTCACATATACTGGGTTGGGCACATTAGACCTTAGCCCTCATGGGATGTTGCGCCACTGAGTTCAGCTAAAGTTTCTATAAATCTTTTTTATATATAAAAAATCTAAAATATATATTTTTAGTATTCTATTAACATTGTAAGGGTGTCAATACTTATTATAAAATATTAAGTATTTTCTTTTACGTAGAATGATTCCATGCGTTTAGTTATAAATAAATTACTAGTACGCCAAATAGTATTTTTAGAAAAATTGCTTAGAAATATTATACTTGGTATTTCTCACTGAAACAAATTTTCTTTCAAAATACTTCACAAGCATAATATTTTTGCTGAAGCTTATATCAAAAATTTGTTACAACACTACATATATTTTATAAATAATATTGTTAGAAAACATGCTTCATATATTAGAATGAGGAAAAATTTCTATAACAGATAAATTTTTAAAAAGTGACACGATATATTTATCTATCTCAAAATATATAAGCAAAACATATAATTAGTTTTACTTATGTTTCCTATTAGATCCAGTTTTTTGAGAAAAAAACACTGATTCGGTTAAAACATTTAAGTTACATATTGGTATAAAATTCCCATGTAAACTCTTTGATTAAAAGAAAATATTCAATTTGCCTTCAAATTAAGTTTTTAAAATGGAACGCAAAAATTAGATTTTATAATCCCTCTCCCTCATCATATACAATCAATACTATTTTAATGGAATATGATCAATAAAATTGGTAAAATTGATTTAAATATGTTTTAATACAGTAGATTTTCTTTTACACTGTAAATACATTTTATTACACACAGGTACACACATACATAGGTACTTTTAGAAATACATTCAAATATGTACTTGAAATTATTCTAGGAATGTGGTTACAAATTTGCAATAAATTTACATGATCAAAATGAAATGAAATAAATAAGGTCTAAAAGTGTTTCAAATAAATTTATCAGTTCCTAAATAAATTTCGTGAATATTGAAGTTGCATAGTTTGAAGAAGTATTACTAAATCAAATTATTATATATTTTTAAAAAAGTTTTAGTGGTGATGCTGTAATAAATTTATTGACTGCTTTATCATTTATCATGGATTTATTGGAAACTGAAGTTTTTACATTGAAATGAGTCAGACTGCCAGAAAATATCAATGAATAGCAAATAATTACAGACCTAAAAAATGTATTTGTACAATAGGGGCTGGACCACTGTTAGGCAGACAAGGGGTGTCCCCCCTACTGCCCTTTAAAATATTTTCCCCATATTTTTATGGACTTGTATAATAATATAAATATGACGGTTATATACAGGGTGGTCCCGAATTCCTTGTACAAACTTTAAGGGTAGATAGAGGACATTGTAACAATCATTTATTGTATAGAAATGTAGGGGTGCAAGTGACGCGGTGAGGTCGAATAGGAGAAATAAAAGAAAAGATATAAATGGAGTAATCGGTTGGTTGCGTTGACGGTAGGGGGCAGTAGATGTCTAGTTCCCCTTTCAATATGATGCATCTCAGTAGTTTAAATTTTGCTGACTTCTACGATTTCTTTTATGCCAAAATTGCAGTCAAAATTTCATGTACGGCTCTGCAAATGGTAATTTTTAGAGCTACGCTACGAATGTATCACGCGCAGTTTCCTGATTGACAAATATCGATCACAGAACTTTTCGGCGGTTACATCGTCAACTTCGTGAAACACGTTCGTTCCGCGTCACCAGACATTATGCTGATCGACGAAGAACTGTACGCAGTCCAAGATTAGAAGGCATCTTGTGAATGTTGTGGTTGATAGACCCGAGTCAAGTACAAGAGCTGTTGCTCATCGTTTAAATGTGAGTCATCAGACCATTTGTAGAATATTAAATAAAAATCGCTTACACCAGCGTTTCTCATACTGTGGGGCGACCCCACTAGGGGGCGTGTTAACTCTACCAAGGGGGGGGCGAACATATCGCAAAGTTGAAAACAAAAGATTATTTTAGAAAATCATTAATTTATGAAAAAGTAAACAGAAACCAAATACATTATGACGTATTAAAAAATAAAATGCGCATTTAAACTGATATAATGCAATTGTAAATCCATCAGTACTACACAGTGTATTTATAATTAATTTAACAGTACTCAGTTAAGGTTTAAAAATTACCCGTGACCCATGGTCTGGTCATATTAAAATGATATCCAAATATTAATATATATCTTGATAATTTGCACGGCTTATAACGAATCCCTTAACTGCCGGTTGAAAGTTACGCAAATTGCTCCCCAATGCCACCGTTTTCCAAGTAGGCGCGCATATGTGATGTATGAGGGGGAGAAAAGGAATAAATAAGCAAATCCTATGAAATAAGTAAATCCTTCACAAACACTTTCAAGGCCCTTTTATTGCATTCCAAGGCCTACGGAATAATTTTATGGATAGTAGTGCACAGAAAATATCGGATTTCATTAAGACGTATATATACGTCCTTGACAATTATCGTTTTGTTTAGCAAAACGTTTATATACGTCGGTGGCACGTAAGAGGTTGAAGTCGGGTTGTAGATTTAGTTTCAAAGTATAGTATTATTGAATTCAATACACTGTTATTGCGTGGAGGGGGGCACGATGAAAATTATGACTGAATATTGGGTCGCGAATAATGAAAGTTTGAAAAGCACTGGCTTACATATCTCCCATTTTCAGCGAGTACAAACTTTGAACCCGGCAGACTATCTTTTCCGACTGCTAGTGGGTGGTACAGCAATGCGGGTTGCAGATGGACTACATAGTTCATGTGCTGAATAGCTATTGTTAGCATTACACTTGCCAACAACACTTTCAAAAAACACTTTGTCCTTTCTTTTCGTCTCTTATTTTTTTATGTTTGTGCATCACCGTGTCACTTGCGGCCATACATTCCTATACAATAAATGCTTGCTACAATGTCCTGTACCTAACCTTAGAGTTTATACCGTGAATTCGGGACTACTCTGTATTAATATCCGAAACATAATATTTTCAAAATCCATAAATCTTTTTGAATTTACGGTGGAAATCCCTAAGAAACAAAAATAATCAAATTAATTTTATAATAACAGAATGCTCGTTCATTTTTTTGATTTACCATTATTAAAAATCCGTTGCTTTAACTCTTCTAGTGACAGTCAATCCTTTTCAAAGTTCTCTATGATAGTATTCGTATAGGTGGAGGGTATAATTACGAGATCAGGCTTTTTTTAAGTAAATTATTTGGGATTGATTGTAGTAAATGAAAAAAATATACTTCTATTTATATATAAAAAGTATTTAAAGAAAAATCATTCTGAACGCTTTCGTGGATACGCATATCAATCGAACATATATACGTCTATTCCTCCTTCTTAGTCATCTGCAGTTGTATGTTTATAACACGTCCTCATTTGCATATAAGGTGTCGCCAACTGCAGATGACTAAACGTCCACAGATAGAACTCAAATCGGATTCGAGACTCGAATCCTTGATAACGGCACGGAAATTGGAAAAACAACAACAGATTTTTATAAACTGTTTACCACCATTATTAAAAAGTCAATGTTATAACTAGTGTAGTGACTAAAATCATTTCCAAATCCTTAAAATTATATATACATCTTACACAAAATATACAAGATAGACGCCTTATAACATGAAAAAAGTATACGTACGATTGTAGCGGCTATCTCACTCTCTGTGTAAATATATATTTTTATAAAAATATATATTTATAAATGTATATAATATTAAATGGAGTATTTCTTTGTACAACTAACGTATATAGTTTTCAATTATTATTTAAAAGATTTTCTAAAAGTACGATTTATCCTTTAAGAAATCAGGACAACAAAAAGCTAATAAAACATTTCAAATTAGCAGAATAATTCGAATGTAATTCAAGTAATCAATTTGATACGACAAATCTATATTACTGATTATAAAATATGCAACACCATGAAAGAATCATCAGAATTCAATGTAATTTAATGCACAAACGACATGTAATAGTACAAATAAATGACGAAATTTTCAAAGGGAAAAAAACAATATAAGTGTCCGAAATCAGCACTTGGTGTAGCCACCACGCGCTGCAATAAGTGCTGCTATACACGTAGCACGGAATTAAACAGATTTTGAATGTCTGCTTGTGAAAGAGAATTCCATATTGTTTGTATGCACATCAAAAGTTGGTTTTTTGCAACTGCAGGACGCGGATCACGAGCGAGACGCCAAACAACCAAATCCCACACGTGCTCAATAGGCGACATAACGGCGGTGAATACGCAGGCCAAGGAAGAAATTGTATCGGTTGGTCGGAACAGAAGTCTCGATCAATCTTTGCAACATGCAGGCGCGCATTATCCTGCTGAAAAATAACTCCAGGGATGCCTTGAAGGAAAGGAACGACTTTGAATTGTAGCACTTCACGGACATACTTGTTGCTATTCAGATTACCCTCAATTCGTAGCAAATTGGATCGTCCATGATAAGAAATCGCACCCCAAACCATAACTCCGGGTGTTAGGTCACTATGTCGTTCGATAACGCATTTTGAAAGCCAGCTTTCTCCGGCATAACGTCTGACACGTTTGCGGCCATCATGGTCCCACAAATTGAAGCATGATTCATCTGAAAAGACAACTTGTTAAAAATCAGTTTGGCAGGCTCTGTGCTCATGAATCCATCGCAGACGCAGCCATCAATGGTTTGCCGTGAGGGAGATCCTGTATAAAGTCACCTTCTCACGCAATTTTCGGTGCACGCAATTTCGACAAATTGACGAAGCCGACATTAGTACACCTGTAGCAGTAGACCAACGGGCTGCCAACTGCCTGTAGGAAGCTGTACGGTTATTCACCGCCATGCGGAGCAGATGTCGATCGTTACTCGCTGGTGTCACGTTTCGTCGTTCCCTGCCAGTTTTTCAAGTGATTTGGTTCTCGTCGATCCACTGTTTCCAAACTCGCATCACTGTGGAACTGTTCCACTGCACACGAACTCCTATTGCCTGGTAGGAAAATCCACCTTCTCAAGGGCTGATTATCCTAATCCGTTCAAACTCCGTAAGTTGTTGGAATTTATCCTTACTTCGTCGTGGAGGCATACTAAGTTCTCACTAAACGTTCACCACTAACGAATAATCATGAACAATTTTCAGTGTTCCACAACAGCCCTCTATATATTTTCAGCATCTGTTCAGAGGGTGCTGCGCACGCCACGCATGCGCGGTGGCTCTGAAACTTTACTATTTTACATAACATCCTATAATTGATAAGTGTTGCAAAGTTCATTTAATTCTGATGATTCCTTCATGGTGTTACATTTTTTACACACAGCAGTGAAGTTACTAATTTTCTATCTTATGTTTACTATAACATTGGCTATATCAATGTTATAGTAAAGTAGCAAAATAATTGCTTATAACATGAAAAAAATATTCTTCGAGTTTGCGATGATCAGTACAAAATATCTTCTCAAAGTATATATTTATTTTTTAAAATAATACATGGTATGAAATAACAACTCCAACTATTTTTTCTTTATCTAAGATATATTTATTCGAAAGAAAGTATTTTTATGGTAACGTTTTCGAAGTTTGCTTACTCTTCTTTCTTTCTCGAAGTAATTTCCTTTTTCTGAAACAGTGAAGTTTTCAAAACCACAAAATTATCCTTCACAAATTAAGACTTTATATTAAACTTTCCTTATACGCCTATAATCTTTCCTTTTTTCTGCAACACACGATTTTTCAAAAACACTATGCAAACAAATGAATGCTTCTCATACATTTCTAAAAGATTTTGGAGATGAAAACTTATGCAACGAAAAAAAATGGAAATGAATTCCTTTTTCTGGAACAATCCCCAGATAAATCATATATTCTTCCTTTTTCTAACTTCAGGGCATTTGACATTTTATAATTTTGGAAACGTACTAAGCTTTTTAAAAATTTAGTTTCCTTATTGTAAGAAGAATTTGCATTTATTATCAAATATTCAGATTTTGTGTGTTTGTGATATTGTAACGGGTTCTGTTCAGGATTCTTATTAATCCTACAAAAATTTAAATTGATAATGTTAAATGATTATAAAACCTCTTTCTGTAAAGGAACCGTGATTTATGTTAAAGAGAGTTGCTACTTAAAATCAAGTGAAGAGGAAAGTTAAAGGTGATTGTTGAGACTAAAAAAGTTAGCTCGAGAAGCTATTAGTGAAGCGCTGTTGTGCAAGTTGTAAGAATCCAACTGGCCGATGATGGGCTAGCATTACTTTTAAAGACCTATTAATAAGCATAAGATTTATATTCTAGATGTTTAGATTATTATTTAAGATGATCTATTTCTATAGCTTAGGTCAAACTAATATAGTGTTTAGTTAGTCCTGGAAATTTTTCAGAAAAAATTTTAATCTTTTGGTGAATCCTTAAATTTCAAAGGGTGAGAGTTCGTGAAAAGACAGAGAAAGATATTTAATTCGGTTGACTGAAATTAATATTTATATCATGCTTAACATTTTAACGTTACTAATTAAAAATTAATTTATTAAATATTCTTTGAAAACCTAAAGTGAAACAAATGACTTTCAAATATCAATAATATTGTACATTAGATATTTTGTTTTATATATATATATATATATATCACCTCTGATAGATCTTATATAAATTTACTGAGTAATTAAATCTATGTTATAAAACAGCATGGAACGTTCCAAAAGCATTACGTAACGAGTTCTTGAATGAACGATTGGTTCTTTATTAACATTGCTTTTTAAAGCGACGAAAGGAGTATGACGATGGAACCTTGGGAAAATTGACAACGATGGCATCCTTAATGTTAAGAATACAAATTTTATAGAAATTTTTATGTTAAAATACTGAAAATTTTTACCGGTTTTCATAACATTAAAATTTTTTCAAAATGGTTTTTTATTTTTAATATTTGTAGATATAATTAAATATTCTTCTCTTATATGTAATAATTCAAAGAAACATTTAATTAAAGAAACGTATTATGAACTCATAAACAGTTTTCTCAGCGTTTCTCTTAAGGCTATAAAGAAACATCTACTATTCGTCAAATTTAATATGTATTGAATTTAAAAATGAATTTCCTAATGTATATATATTGGTAAACTAATTATGGTTTCTTAAATTTGTATAAAACATAAGTAAATCATCATACTATTTTGTGTTACGACGGTAATAATAATATTTTAATTATGTAAAAAGGGAGTAAATAACAGAATTTTATAGTATGAAATCTTTAATATTATTTAATAATACATAATTTAATTATATTGTGTTAGTTTCTGATTTCAATACACAAGCAATAAATAATCTATAGAAATAAGTTAATTTATTTTTCAACAAAATTGAAACATAAAGTAACGATATTTGATTTATAAAAAAATAAATGAAATGAAAATTTATACCACATTTTTTTAACGAATTATTTAGGATTTTATTAATTGAAAACATACTAAAAATTTATTTCAGGCGAAATCATAGCAAGATCTATATCCTAATGCAACATTTAGAAGATATATACTAAAAAATAGCATAAAAAGTCTGATTCTGGAAGTTATAAACTTCATTTTATTTTTCTCTTCATTTTAAGGCAAATTTTTTCGTAAGAAAATCTTTTCTAAATGTCCTCATGACATCTTAATTTTGTTTTTCTCTTTATATCAGTAAGTATTATCGTACACTTTCTAGAGCATTGTAGAGGATATAGATAAAATAATTTCACCAAAGTAATGAATTAAAAGGCATTTCCTTAAGACAGATTGAAGTTTTAGATAGTGTGATCCAAATAAAAGGTAAATGTAATATAACCTTATTTTTACTTTAATGAATTAGAAGATTTAGAAGAGCATTTCCATTAGGGATAAACAAAATATTTTCAAAACATGAGCATGTAACTCACTATATTTGCATTTTATATGTACTGGTGAAAGAATTGAAGCCACTATACTTTGCAATCTGTTATCTAAATGACGGGAATTAATTTTTTTATTAAGTTAAAAAAATCATAAACGTTTTTAGTACGAGCATTCTATACAGCACTAAAAAAATGTTGAAAGCAAGGAGATCACTTTGAAATCTACCATTAAAAAACCCATGCAACTGAAAAAATTTATGAAATGCGTTTCCTGATCTCTAAAAATATAATAAAATTAATTTCTTAGAAATTATTCATTTTTCTGATCTTTCTAGAAGATGACAAATAAATTTAATTTCCGTATTAAAAGTAATTAATCTAATAATAGCCAAGGTAATTATATTAACGATGATGACATTTTTATTATTACCATTAGTTAGTGCATACGTTCAAAAATAAAAGATACTACGTGTTGTATTAATAGTTTATGAATATAATTAGTGTTCGACTGAGTGCAGCCGTAATTGCCACAACGCATGTAGGCAAAATAATGAGCTTGAAGTTTCCTCATATTTCCGATCTTATCAATATTAGAATCAATTTAAATGGGCCCATTTAGATACATTATTCTTATTAGTTGCTTACATGAAAATAACATCTTTGTATACTAAGCAATACTTAGAAGTGCATTCTTTATTTCAGAAAAAAAAGGTAACTTTCTTTTACCAATGTACTGCTTTTTTAAATATATGTAGGAAAATATATAAATATCAGTTAAGTGTATTTAAAATCAAAATAAATTAATATTTAAAAATAATACTTTTTCATCATAACCTCCCCAGCTCCATTAAACTTAATACATGACATACACAAATAATTCATACATTATTCCACCATTAAAGGTAACATACACAGAACAAAGTATATTTAACATGAACACGTAAATCTCTTGAAAATATTTAACAAACTATGCAAAATAGTTTTTAGATTTATTTTACCCTTTAAATTGTGCTTTCTTTTTGTTAAAAAAGTAGGTTTCATTGAAATTCGCTCTCAAATATATTAAATTAAAAAATTTCCTTTTCATAAATATAATTGAGAGAGTTGCGAATTGTGCAGTGTAATGTATACGTAATAAAATATTGATTAGTTGTGTGTTATTGTTCTTATATTTTGATAAATACAATAATTCCTCGACATACGCTACCCTGACATACACGAATCCAGATTTACATGATTTTTAAATCTCGTCGATTCTTCTTTTGTTTGAAAAAGAAATGATAAAATTGGTAAAGCAATTGAAGAATTTGCTAATCTTACCAGACAAATAAGTTTAGAAGTGAATAGTGATAACGTTAAAGAGCTGCTGGATTATTATAACCAGGAGCTGAAGATTGACGAGTTCTTAGAAATGCATGAGCAAAAAGCAAGACATTGAAGAAGTCTGACCCAGTTTAATCAGAAAATCGAATAACGGATGGTAATTTGATGAAATGTCTCAGTTTAATTGAAAAAAAAGATTAAAAAATTTTAGAAAATATCGACTCGAACGATGGGCATAATGTTTCAACAAAACAAGGAATAAAAAATAAGTCACGCAAAACTTCTTTGATTAAGTATTACGTGATAAAAAAAAATTGTGTCAGCAGACTAGTCAGTTGAATTTTATGAAAACATTTGCATCAAAATAACTTTGGCTTACGATTTTGTATGTGTATTGTATAAGATTTCATAAAACATTTTTTCCCTAAAGTATTATTTTCTCTCATCTCAGGCCCCTGTAGCGAACATTATTACAAAGTCCAGTTACTTCAAAAATGAAACCCGTTGATGACGCCAGAGCCGAAAAGCTGATAGTGACTGCCTGATTGTAAGGGAGAGGGTTTCCCTGAAATCCATTTTCCCCTCCGTTTCATGAAAGACCCCTAAAAAAGGACATGTGGAGAGACCGGTTCTGAGAGGGTCCCGGCTGGAAGCGAGAGAAGAAACGTGGTCTGTAGAGAAAGATGGTGTGTTAGATTTTTATGTAATTAAATTTGTATAATATCTCTAGCCTGACAGTGTGTTTTCGTATCCAATACGTCACACCCCAAACAAAAATAATATACATGCATTTATACGTGAGAAATCATACCTCGACTTACGCGGTTATCATTCAGTCCCACCTATCGCGTAAGTTCGGGGTATTACTGTAAATATATATATAGGATTTTGCATATAATCCGCACTGTAGAGGGTGACGCGAGCCACTAGCGAACTAACGAGAGAGAAGGAAAAGGATGAGCGAGCGAGCGGACACTTGACGAGGAGGTCTGAGATCCAGCGCTCTGATAAAGAAGGCAACCGGGAACTGGTCGAGTAGGGACCAGCCATCCAATGCTAGAAGAGGAGTGACGAGAAAGGTTACCCATACATCACCTGAAATCCATAAGCCGTAGTGAACTGTGTAAGAACAGTGTTACCATTATGAACTGATGTGTGATAACTGGGATGTGAATACAAGACTGAGAAACTATTGTTGAGTGCAAGAATTGTTTGTCTAAACGTTATCCATTATATCTATATGTATTCGTCTAGTAGTGTGTAATCCTGTGACAAATGACCACCATTAAACGTTAGTTTTATTCAAAACCAGTCTCATCACTGTAATACCCCTAGAACTCCGTACCACAACCCCATATATATATATACGTACATATAAACTATTTTCTCATAAATAGGAATTAGACTTTTCTTAGCCTAAGCGATCTAGTAAAATACCGTGTAAGGGTAACCCTTATACTAAACCCTGATAATTTTGAATTTAAGACTAAAGTCGATTTAGTAGAAGATAAGTTATTTATATGTATATATAATGTTTTTCAGATAATTATGCAGCTCAAAGAGGCAAGTGAGACTGAAGTTTTTAGTAGGCGCAAGAGTCCCTTTGTCTTTCAAATAAGCCCAATATATGCTAGAAAATCATCCGTAGTTTAAAACCTTGATGAAAGCGATAAAAATCTTTAAGTCGCGTTATGATCTCATTAAGTGAAAAATAAGTTAATTTCGAAGTGGATCTACAACATAAAGCTTCCATATCACCTTAAGGTATCCGACTAGGTTCGGAGACAATTTTTTTTAAAATTAATTTTCAAAATAAATTTATTGTTTTAAAGAACATAAATAAGCTTAAAAATTCAAAATAATAAAAAAATAACATGTACCAGCCTTTGTTTTTTTAAAAAAAATATTTTTTTGAAATTTTAGCAAAATTTTTAAAGTTAAGAAAGACGCCATAAATAAAAATAAATTGCACATAATGCAATTTTAGTTTCATTGATATACTGCTTCATCCCTCTGAAGTGTCACAAACCGCAGAATAAAAAATATTTCATGAAATAAATATTTTATTAGCATCTAAATTTGATGTTAATGATTTTTCATCAAAATTACTGCATGCTCTAAGATAAAAATGGCTGTAAAATGTGATTAAATATGTAGGTGTCTTAAAACCTGCGGTTTGTTACACTCTGAAAAGCCCATAACATATATGTTATAAATTTCGTTGAATTTGATTGGATTGTTTTGGAGATATCACATTTTTCGTGCACAAATTATCGTAAAAATTTCATTCATCAAAAAACGCATTAAAAAATATTTTTATAAGTTAGATAAATAAATGCTATAAAAACAACTTAAAACACTCTCTAGTTGTACGTATAGTCCTTCTCTCTCAATAATTATATTTCTTTATTCCCTAAAGGCCCAAGCAACTCCAAACACCTAAAACGCACTTTTTGATCCTAGTCGGATACCTTAAGAAAAAATCAAACAATCTCCCGTTAAGTGCTAAGTTTTCTTAAGCTATTTATAATTATGTTAGGTCTTTTAAATCCAAAAGCACCCGAATTTACACGTAAAGTTGTATATTTTAGGATTAGAAATTATTGTAGCAAAAAAAAAAAAAGAAACTGGAGGTTTTCTAAAAAAATGATAAAGAACGTGTGTTAAATTTAAAATTGGTTTCTTATAAATTATATAAACATAGTTAAGCCTGATTAGCAGAATTTAAAAACTAAGCTATGCTTAATTATCATTGAGTGTAACAGTTAAGCAATGAAGTGGTTATTATTTTATGTATGGATGTGATCTAGCTGTTTTTCTGAAAATATAATCCATTTAAATAAAAAAACAATACTTTCCAAACTTTATCTAAAGTTTTTAAAACGATTTAGCAGGCCTGTTAGGCAAATAAATTAAAATAATTTAGGGGAATTTATTAGTGTATCAATGTAGCTATATTAACAAAGTAAAAATACTTTCGAATATTTTAAAATGTAGGAATTAATCACTCATAAAACTAGGAAATCGAATTATTAAGCAACATAACATATCGATCTCTAATTGGAAAGTTAATTTATTTATCTCCAGGAACACGACCTGATGTAATGTTTACAGTTATGTGTTTTCAAAATTTTATAATTCGCCAACTAACATACAATAGAAAATACTCTGTCAAAAATTTTGGCACGTAAAAAGGCTCTATTTTGTTTTATCAAAATTACTAATTTCAATAATACTGATGGTGATGCTACTTATGGACGAAAATTAGTGAAAGATTACATAATTTTGCTTTGGGGGATATGTTCTTGTAACTTTGTTATGATTTATTTAACTGTGGCCATTGTCAGCACATGAAAGCTAAATTCATATCTTCGTAAGATGGTATTATATAATATTAGATCTTTAAAAAGTTTTAAATACCATAAAAAAATTCTTCTACAAAATATCTATTGTGACAGCCAACGTGTTATAAATTTTTATGGAATTTTGTCGAAAGGGGCAGGAGAGCTTAGAATGCAGATGCATAATATTTGTTTATAAAATATTTCTTAGAAAAGGGCAAATTCATTTCTTATCATGTCTGAGAAAGGATAAACATAGCTGACGTACTGTCAAGATGTCTTACAACGGTAAACTTGAAATAGTTTGCTAATTTATATATTTTAAATTAAGTGCTT